>VDFB02278616.1:0-45371 GCA_007258455.2 Sequoia sempervirens
CTCTTGTTTTGGCGCCACTACTCTTTTGTGGGTTTTGGGAGCCCTATTTTTGGCTTTCCTTCTTGAATTGTGTGGGGCTGGTGAATGGGGAGTTGTCTAGAGGTATTGAAGCTCTATTTTTTTTTTGGTTAGTGTTCCTCTTGGAAGAAAGCTCTTCTGGTTTGTTTTCAACCTAGCTCTTGTTGCTTCTTTGGGGTGTCCTTCAATGTTGAGGGTGTTGTATCTGGGCTCTCTTCATTTGTTTGGTGCTTCGCCCATGGTTCTATTGGTGGTGAGAAGGCTCCTCATGCCTTTCATCTCTCTGTTCAGGCTGCCATATGTGATGTTGGTTGCAGGGGTGAGGTTTGGTACTCTTGATCCCTCTTCACTCATTTTTGCGGATCCTTTTCTTTCTACTCTAGCTCTATTCTAGGGTTTTGGATGTTGTTTTTGATTAAAGGGTTTGTTATTTTCCTTGTGGCTGCCAGTATTTTTTCGAAGACATTGGGTATTCATTGGTGGGCGGTGGACTCTTTCTATGATAGAGGTTGTTGGCTACTGGTTGGACTGATTTTTTTGTTTTATTTTTTAACCCAATTGTTCATTCTATGTAAGGGGATGAGGTTGATCTCCTTGTGGTCTTTGAATCCCTTGAGGATGTTGGGTCTTTCCTTCCTCATTTTGAAGGTCTCTTTGGGGGGGTCCTCTACCCTTTTTTCTATTAGTATATTGTATTTTCTTTGTAAGAAGCCTGATTTTGTTGTTGTTGAGTTGTTACAAAGGTTTATTTTGAAGGCTCAAATGTGGTTGTGTTCTATGCTAATGGTTGTCTCTTCTTTCAAGCTCCAGTATCTTACCTTGCCAAAGGAGGATGTAATTGTCCTTTCTATTAGAGTTCTCTTTTTCTTCCAAGTTCAACAGACGATGTCTTCTATGGAGGTGAAGATTGTTCCTTCTAAGGTGGAACCCTCTCATTTTGAGGTGGAGTTGGTCGCTATCGACTTGGTGGGAAGATCTCTTCTTTATCACTTGTTTCTATTGAGGTGGAACTTGTGTTTGTAGGAGATTGTTGGTTTTGGTGGTAAGGCTTTTTATTTCCTCCTCTCCATTAGAGGGGAGCCCTCTCCTATTGAGGAGGAGATTGGGTTGGCATTTCATGTGGGATGGAGCTACAAGGATATGGATAATTATTAGTGTTTTGTTGTTCTCTCTAGCTTCCCTATTGGGGTGGGAGGTTTGGATTTGATGGGCTCAGTGTTGTTTTTATTGAGTAGATGGTTTGTTGCAGCCTAGTTGCATTGTTGCTTGACAGTTTCAAGTGGTTACTGTTGTCAAAACTTGGTTTGTTGGGTTTAAGGTCCCTTGGTTCTTGATGTTTGCAGCTTGAGTTGTCTTTTTGATCTTTGATGGTTGTTGTTGATTTTTTGTTTATTTTCTTTTAGCAGCTTTCTAGCTTTGGATTGGGTTACGGATCCCATCAAAACTATTTTATCTAGGTTTCGGGCCCCATCAAAACGTATTTTACCCTTAATAAAAAATAACTCTTACTCATGTAAATAACATTTTTTAAAAATATAAGAACACCCTTTTTTATAAGTGTAGTTTTCAAATTTATATAGTTTTAAATATTTTGATTATTTTTATATTTTATATTTTAATTTTTACTAAGGTTGGGTTATCGACACAAAAATATTTAAGGATGATTATCTTATAAAAAATAATAAAATTTATTAAAGAATTTGAAAATTTATGAAACACTAAATAAAAGATTCTATGTCAAGATCGTATAATTATTTTTCTATTTTGGATAAATAGTTAAGACAAAAGGTAATGTCCCGTGAGAACAATTGTGTTTTTAATACCCACAAATATTAATATTTATTTAAAAAATATATTTATCAAAAATGGGGAAAAAATAATCCATACACTAAAGTTTTAACTTATAAATACACATAAAAATAATTGAAGGAAAAAACAAAATTTACTATATAAAGAGCAATGGGTGGGTGTACAAAGATGGGGAGCCAAAAAGTGGCCATTCCACATTTTGGTCTTGAAATAGAGAAAACATGAGTTTGTTATAACAAAACACCCTCACGTTTTGTCTTGCATTCAATTTTTTTCTATTTTTTTCTTTCTTTCTTGTCTTTCTCTTTCATTATAAGTTGACATTGACATATGGATATTTAATTTCTTATACTTTAATTTATATTTCATGTATATAGTTTCAGGATGTTTGAGAGTGGTTTCAAATCTCTAGGAGTTATAATACAAATTTTAGTTTTTGGAAGACCTTATAATTTTTTAAATAGTTAAATTTCAGTAATCAACATGTCAAACTTGAGTAATCATGAGGTCAAATTTTAGTAATAAGTAAGTTGTATCATCTTTCTCTCTCTCTATCTCACTCATTGTTTATCCCTTATGCTCTAGACATCTCTCTCATAATCTCTACTTCTCTTTATCTCACCATAATCTCTCTTTCTTCCTTCCTCCCACCCACCTTCCCTCTCTACTTATGTCTATCTAGCCTATCCCTCTTTTCCTCTCAATCTCCCCACCTTCCTCCTTCCCCCCTCTCTTTCATTCTCTCCATCTCACTTCTCTCTCCCTCTATCTATCCTTCCTTCCCTCTCTCGATCTATCTCACCTCTCTCTCTCCCTCCCTACCTCTCTCTATCTCTCTACTTCTCCCTCCTCTCCCCTCTCTATCTCTTCTTCCCTATATACTTCTCTCTATCTCTCTTCATCTCTACCTATCCCTCCCTCTCTCTCTCTCTCTCTCTCTCTCTCTCTCTCTCTCTCTCTCTCTCTCTCTCTCTCCATATCTCCCCCTCTCTCCCCCTCTCCTTTCCTCTATGCTTCTCTCTATCTCACCTCTCTCTCTCTCTATCCCTCACTTTCTCCTTCCCTCTATAATCTTCTCTATCCCCCCTCTCTCTTCCTTCCTCCCACCCACCTTCCCTCTCTAATTATTTCTATCTAACCTATCCATCTCCACATCTCCCTACCTCCCTCCCTCCTCTCTCTCTCAATCTCTCTACCTTCCTCCTCCTCCCCCCATCTCTCTTTCTCTCTCCCTCTCACCTCTTTTTCTCTATCTTACCTGTCTCTCTCACTCCCTCTCCCTCCCTCCCTCTCTCTCTCTCTCTTCCTTCCTCCCTTCCATATTCCCCCTCTAATTCTCTCTATCTAACCTATCCCTCTTAGTAGAGAGAGTGAGAGGTAGGGAGAGAGATAATGGTGAGATAAAGAGGAGAGAGTGAGAGAGAGAAAGGGGGAGGGAGAGAGGGAGAGAGAAAGAGGAATAAAGGGAGGGAGAGGAGAGATATAGAGTAGAGAGGTAGACATAGGTGGGATAGACAAAGATAAAGAGATACATAGAGAGAGTGATGGAGAGAGAGGTAGGTAGAGAGAGGGAGATGGGAGATAAAGATAAGTAGAGAGAGAGGAGAGAGATAGAGAGTAGATAGGGAGGGAGAGAGGGAGGGAGAGTTATGGAGGGAAATAGAGGGAGGTGAGAAATAAGTGAGATAGAGAGTAATAGAGAGATGGTGGTAGGGAGTGATGGAGAGAGAGGTAGCTAGAAGAGGGAGGGAGAGGTAGGGAGGGAGAGAGAGAGAGAGCTAAGATAGAGAGGTATGGAGAGAGGGAGGGATTGAGGGATTGAGAGGTATGGAGAGAGAGGTGAGATAGAATTAGAGAGGAAATGAGAGAGCGAGCAAGATAGAGAGGTGAAAGGAGAGGGAGAGGAGATAGATATATGTAGATAGGGAAAGAGGGAGAGAAATAGAGAGAGAAGTAGAGGAGGGAGAGAGAAGTGATATAGATAACTAGAGAGAGAGAGAGAATGGTGAGATAGAGAGGAGAGAGTGAGAGGGATGGAAAGAGAGAATGGTGAGAGAGAGAGAGATTTGGAGAGGTAGAAAAATAGGAGATACAAAGAGAAGTAAATAGGGAATGAGGAAGGGAGGGAGAGGTAGGGAGGGGGAGAGAGGTAAGATAGAGAGGTATAGAGAGAGAGAGTGGTAGGGAGTGATGGATGGAGGGGTAGGTAGAGAGAGGAATTGGGAGATAGAGATTAGATAGGAAATGAGAGAGAGAGGTGAGATAGAGAGAAATATAGAGAGAAAGTGGTAGGGAGTGATGGAGAGAGAGGTATGTAGACAAAGAGAGAGGAGATATAGAGAAGTAGAGAGGGAAGGAGAGGGAGGGAGAGGTAGGGAGGGAAAGAGAGAAGTGAGATAGAGAGATATAGAGAGAGGGAGGGAGGAAGAGAGTGGGAGGTAGGGAGAGAGAGGGGTGAGATAGAATTAGAGAGGGAAGGAGAGAGTGATCAAGAGAGAGAGAGGTAGAAGGAGGGAGAGAAGAGATGGAGAGATGTAAAGAGGGAAGGAGGGAGAAAGTGAGAGAGGGACATAGAAGTGATATATAGAGAATTAGAGAGGGAACGAGGGAAGGAGAGAGAGATAATGGTTAGATAGAGAGAAGGAGAGAGTGAGAGAATGGTTAGATAGAGAAGAGAGAGTGAGAGAAAGAGGGGGGAGGGAGAGAGAGATTAGTGAGAGAGAGAGAGGTATGGAGGGAGAGAGTGGGAGGTGAGAGAGAGGTTAGATAAAGAAAAATAGAGAGAGTGGTAGGGAGTGATGGAAAGAGAGGTAGGTAGAAAGAGGGGGAGGGAAGATAGAGGGAAGAAGGGGTAGCGATGGAGAGAGAGAGCACCTGAGATAGAGAGATACAAAGAGAGGATAAAAACATAACCAAAGAGGGAAGTAGAGGTAGATATAGGAGAGATGGAGAGAATTAGAGAGGGAATCAGAAAGGGAGGGAGAGGTAGGGAGGGAGGGAGAGAGAGAGAGTGGTAGGGAGTGATGGATGGAGGGGTAGGTAGAGAGAGGTATGGGAGATAGAGAGTAGATAGGGAAGGAGAGAGGGAGGGAGAGGTATGGAGGGAGAGAGGGAGGTGAGAGAGAGGTGAGATAGAGAGAAATAGAGAGAGTGATAGAGAGTGATGGAGGGAGAGGTAGGTAGAGAAAGGGAGAGAGGAGATAGAGAGAAATAGAGAGGGAAGGAGAGAATGATAAGGAGAGAAGGATGGAGGAGAGAGGGGCGACAGGTGAGACAGAGAGCAGAGCCTACAGAGGGAGGGAGGAGAGGGAGACCCAGGAGAGAGACAGGAGGAGAGGAGAGAGAAAAGTGTGTGTGTGTGTGTGTGAGGTGAGATAGAGATAAGTAGAGAGGGAAGGGGGAGAGGGAGATAGAGAGGGAGGGAGATAGAGAGAAGTAGAGAGGGAAGGAGGGACCAAGGGAGAGAGAAGTAAGATATAGAGAATTAGAGAGATAGAGAGAAATTGATAGGTAGAGAGGTATTTCTTGAGCTCAAGGGAGAGAGTCAGACAAAGTGATGGAGATAGTGAGAGAGAGAGGTTTAGATTGTAAGGGATAAACAATGAGTGAGATAGAGAGAGAGAAAGATGATCCAACTTGTTGATTACTGAAGTTTGACCTCCTAATTACTGAAATTTGACTAAGTTTGAAAATTTATAAGATCTTCCAAAAAATAGAATTTGTATTATAACTCCTAGAGATTTGAAACCACTTTTCAAACATCCTAAAGCTATATACATGATATAGTTTCACTAAAAGAGAAAGACACGAAAGAGAAAAAAGAGAAGGAAAAAATTTCAATGCAAAATATAACACAAGCACGTTATAACATGATCATGTTTTGTGAAAGCATTCACATAACATGAGTGCATTATAACACTCCCACGTTTTATGAATGCATTCAAATAACATGAGCACATTATAACATGCTCACATTTTTTATGATTTGGGAATTTCCAAGCCTTTGTCTTGTATTTTCTTTGGGCTTCCAACCCAAAGGCTTGGACTGACTTTCCAATACCCAAAGATGTGTTTTTCTAGATTCTAAAAAAATTCACATAATCTTGAGTGTGCTCCCCATAAAGTTTGCACGTGTTTCAAGGTCAATTAAAAAACACTTAGATAATGTTAAGCTCTCTCTTAGCTATCTAACCATATTTTTTTTTCATTTTTGAGTATGTTAAGGTTTTCATCTTTAATTTCTTTTGTTGGTGTATCCATTTTTTGTCAAAAACCAATGTTTGGTATTTTTTACTTTATTTTTTTTAATAAAAAGGGTAATTTTTTTTATTAATTAACTAGAGCATTACAAAGTATAAAGCAGGAAGAAACCCAAAAGGGCTGAGGAACATCATACAAGAAATCAAGAGGCATTCATGCGACATCTCAAATCCTATGTAACCCAATCCTCCAAATCTTGGGCATGATCCCCTAATAAACTATCTCAATCATGCACCAACCAATTACCATTCTTCTCAGAAGCCCATTTGGCCAACCCATCAACCACCTCATTCCATTCCCGAGGGAGATGAGATAATGTGATAGAATCCAGTAAATCTCCAAGACTACTGATTTGCTTAGCCACCACCGCAAGCTACCAACTAACATCATCAAATTGACATTTATTTATCAAGTCTACCACCACCTGAGAATTTGACTCATAGATAATCCTTTTCCATCCAAGGGCATATTCTCTCTTCAAGCCCAAAAGAATTTACAAGGCCTCCATAAGGTTATTAGAGTGTTGTCCCCTATACTCTGAAAAGAAAAACACAACCAACTCAAAACTATCTTTGCCCACCCCTCCAATGCCAATGTGCCCAGGATTACCCATTGCAAACCCATCAGTGTTGATTTTACAGAATTTGGAGGGAGAAAGCATCCAATGGCCCCCCTAAATACCTTCCATCTAGAACACTTGCTTCGCCCAATCTTGGGCCTTCTAGAACCACCAATAGAAATTACCAAATTACAAATCACTCCAGTATCTATAGGATCCATCAAGAATAACATATCACATTTAGGATACAAAGTCTCTTGCAACGCCCCAAGAATGTAGGCCCAAACTTGGCCCACCAACAACTTCTTATCCAGAAAGTTCATGTGGTTGCACTCCAACCAAATGTGCCAAATTATCAAAATAGGATCAATAGGCCATGTGTGCAAAAATGTAGTCTTCACTGAAATGGGCTCAGTGTTCTACCAAAACTCATCTAGAAAAGAAGGATGCTTACATTGCAAATTCTAGGCCTCCCACCAAAAAATCCAAATAGTCCTAGCAAAGGGGCACTAAAAGAAAAGATGAAAAACAATATCAACCTCTTTTAGACAAAGGAAACATATGAGGGACCTTAGAAGTCTCGCTTACAGAGGTTATCCCAAGTCAAGCACCTGCCATACACCACTAATGAAGAAAAGAAATTGCATTTTGGCCAAGAGAATTTATTCCAAATATTTTTCCACCAAGGAACCTTAACATTACCTAAGGCCTATCTGTCCAAAACCTGATACCTTGAAGCAACAGTGTACTTCCCTTTAGGATCTGAACCCCAAGCCAACACATCCCACTCCAGAAGAGAACAACATACTCTATCAACCAAAATGGAGGCCAAATCCATCCTATCCTCAAAAGATCCACCTAGGGGCCACTCTTGCATATCCTTCCACTAGTAAACAATAGTTGTCCCAAAGCCTAAGGGGCTTTGAAATCCATCACTTTGCTTCAACTAGCCTAAACAAAAGTCCTACATAAATCCCCCAAGTGAGGATGTGAGGAGAGGATAGGTGTGAAGCCATCCCATGAGTCATGCCAAAAAAGAGCATCAAAACCTCTGTTGCAGATCCAAAATAGACCTTGTTTAACCAACATGGCTCCCCTCTTGAGAGTATCCCAAATCATAGAGCTTTTCACCAGGAGGCTAAATCAAGGAACCTCAGTGCCATCCACCTCCCCAAGGCACTTGAATGTAATGATTTTGCCCAAGATTGATGCTGGTGTGAACACCATCTCTAGTACAACTTAGCAGCTAAAGCTTGCCCATTCAAATCTTCCCTGTGCAATCCCAGACCACCATCTTGTTTTGGACGACAAACAACTTCCCACTTAATTAAGCTCCAGTTCCTTGAAAGGAGAATACCCGACCAAAGAAACTACCTACAAAGCTCCTCAAACTCTTTGATGAAGCTTGAGGGAGCAATCATCACAAAGCACCTATAAATAGGTAGGGCCTAAACCATTGACTTCAATAGAGTGACTCTACCAATCATAGATATCCATCTATAGGTCCAATGACAAACCAACCCTCAAAATTTATCAATCACATCCTGCTAAAACAATAGGGAAGCAGGCGCACATCTAGAGGGATTCCCAGATAGATAAAGGGAAGCTTTCCCAACTGAAACCTTAAGATCTTGGAAATACATTGTTGGATAAGAATGGGGGTATTAAAGAATAAATGCAAGATTTACTTTCATTAATGCTTTGACCTGAGGCATCCAAGTACCAATCCAAAGTCTATCGAAAATCAATTTCTTCAACTACCTTAATAATACCCATCAAAGCCGAATGATCCACAAATTGAAAATGGGTTTGTGGAGGGAGAGAATTGCTCCATTTCCATCCTTGAATGAGCCCATCCATAACTTGAGACTTAAACCTCCCCAAGCCTTTAGCTATCAAGATGAAAAAATATGGGGATAAGGGATCCCCCTGTCGAAGACCTCTAGAAGCACCAAAAAAATCAAAGGACTCCCCATTTATTAGAATGGAAAAGGAGGACGTCATCACACAACTCACGACCCAACCAATCCACTCACTATTGAATCCAAAGGCTCCTAGAATTTTGTTCATAAAACCTCATTTAACTCTATCATAAGCCTTAGCCATGTCTAACTTTATAAACATAGCCTTTTCCTTCGAAGAGGCCATAGAATGAATAGTCTCAGCTGCAATAACTACTCAATCAAAAAAAAATCTACCTACAACAAAGCCCCCTTGTTCCTTTGAGATCAACTTATCCAACCATGGCTTCAGATGCTCAACAATTAGCTTAGTAATGATTTTATACACTACATTACACAAAGCAATTGGTCGAAAAAGATCCAAAGAATCAACACCCTCACATTTTGGGATAAGAGAAAGAAATGTTGCATTCATGACCCTCAACATTTGCTTATTCCTTAAAGATTCTTGCATAACCTCCATTAGATCAATTTTGATCACTTCCCAAAATTCCTAAAAAAACTCCATCGAAATCCCATCTCAACTAGGAGCCTTCCCTTTTTTCAACTAAAACACCACATCCTCCAACTACTTCAGAGAAATGGGCTTAAGCAAAGAGGTATTCATATCCATAGTCACCAAAGGGAGAATACAAGCCAATATAGAAGCTTCTTCCTCAATTTCAAGTGGGGTAACTTCAGAAAAGAGATCAGAGAAAAAGTGGACCGCCTCCCTAGAAATATCCAAAGAGGAAGAAAGAATAGAACCCTCAAGCAGGGAAAACTTTAAGAACCCCCCCTCGAAGAAGCTGTAAAATCTTGGTGAATATTTTATACTTCCCAAAAAAAATATTAATTTTAGAGGTGAATTTTTTCATTTTTTGTGAAAAAAATAATCCCCATTGGTGAATCTTTTGTAGCTAGAAGTCTATGGAAAATCCTGGCGAATTGAATTTTTTTTAAAACCACTAAAATATTTACTTTGGTGATTAAAATCTATTTTCAAACCAATAAAATATTTCCATTGGAAAATTAAACTTGTTTTCCAACCAGAAAAAATAATTGTGTTGGCGATTTTTTGTTTTTCAAACAAAAAAATAAAATTCATTGGAGAATTAAACCTATTTTCAAATGATTAAGAAAAAAATATTAGCGAATTAAACATAATATCAGACTAATAAAAAAATTCATTGGCCAATTAAATTCAATGGCGAATCCACTACCGTTCGATGAATTTTCAATGGATGGTTGTACTTGCATTCCAGAAGTATATCTCTCAAGCACTAGATTTGTGAATGGAAACCTCTGAAATAACACTACAACCGTTAGATGTGGACACGTGGCGAGATCAAGGGTCATCATCATGGTAATTAATCCAACGGGTTGGATTTTGGCAATGAGCGATAGAAGAACTTAAGTGGTAGAAATATGCACGTGCATTAAGTTTGTTTTAAAAGAGGGTCCGCCTAGAAAGAACATAGGACCAAGGCTTAAAAACTTAAGAATTTTTTACACAAAGGATGTGGCACATCAATCTAACCATGACTGTTCGATGTATTTTTGATGAACGACTTTAGTTGCATTCCAGAAGTATATCTCTCAAGCACTAGATTTGCAAATTGAAACCTCTAGAATAATAGTATAACCATTAGATGTAGATGCATGGTGAGATCAAGGGTCATCATCATGGTAATGAACTTGACGGGTTGAATTTTGGTGATGAGCGATAGCATAAAGTTTGTTTTAAAAGAGGGATCACCTAGGAAGAATGTAGGACCAAGGCTTAAAAATTTAAGAATGTTTTTTTTATTAGTTAACAATGACACTTTTCTATTTTATTAATTATAAAGCAAAAGATACAGATTCTATAAAGTTCGCAACATCCAAAAACTACCAAAAAATTTGATTGATGATACTTGTTTATTTTATTAATTATAAAGAAAAAGATTGAGATTCTACAAGCTTAGCAACATCCAAAAACTACCAAAAAAGCTGAATAACCAGCTCAAAAACTAGAGTATCAGAACTTCCCTAAACAACTATGCCTTTGTAGCAGAGGCTAAAAACAAAACAGAAAACTACACTTTACGTTAACCATTATTACTCATTCTTCTTCGAAGACTCACCCATCTCCAACAAAAGTATCTCCTTTAACGGTTTTGGCTTCTTCTGCGGACGTAGTCCCTTTTTTTCATGCATCTCCTCTTTGGCAACTTCTTTTATATTTTCTATTGTTTCCTCTAATGCCATTAGCTCAACATAGATTTTAAGTGCTTTCCACCCACACTCGACTCCTTCCCACCACCGGTCTTTAGTGCAACCCTCTAGCCATCTGATAAAGAGGTGATTTAAATTTGCAAGCTCCAGGCCCCCACCATCCATTCCTTCTATTTTTACCAACCCTACTCCTGGTATCACTTGTTGCAAAATGATTTCCATGTCCACTAAAAAATATTTATGCACCAGAGTTTTCATTACTCTCCTCACCTCGTTCACTGGTTCTCCTAAGTCTAAACCCCAAGCCATGACCAACGAATAGATATCCATAATCGTTATGAATCTATGTTTCATTTTTTTGAATCCATCCCCCAACATTATTTGAACTGCTTGCACCACCTACTCTTCTTTGTAGAGAAATAAACCTCACAGCCTCTACACAGACGCTTTACCCACAAAGGGGTCCAGCTTCCTTCATGATTTCATGGTGAAACTGGCCTCCATTGCTTTTCTATTTCATTGGCTTCCAACCTATCACCCACCGTCGAAAGGATACAATCCTCTTATCCTTACACTCAAACTCCAAGAAGCATCGAGGGTGATAGGTGAATGTCATTATAACACCTCATTTCGCCAGCCTTCTCCATAAATGCACCATGCTTGTCACCTTTCCTATCTTAATTCACCAAAGTCAAGGTTTTGGTACTTTTCCTAACCTTACTACCTTAGTAACTTAGTTGCAAGTCTTTCTTAGTCATCTTGTAGTTGGTGGGTTGGAAGTTTTAAAAAAATTGAAACTTCATACTTTGGTTCTAAGATTCCAAATTTTAGTGACCACGCGACATTATGGACCATGTACTTTTCCTAACCTTACTACCTTAGTAACTTAGCTGCAAGTCTTTCTTGGTCATCTTTGTAGTCAGTGGGTCGGAAGTTTCAAAAAATTTGAAACTTTAGACTTCGGTTCTAAGGTTCCAAATTTTAGCAACCATGCAACATTATGGACCAAGACCGTTCGACAAATTTTCAATGGATGGTTGTAGTTGCATTCTAGAAGTATATTTCTCAAGCACTAAATTTGTGAATGGAAACCTACAAAATAACACTAGAACCGTTAGATGTGGACACGTGGCTAGATCAAGGGTCATCATCGTGGTAATGAATCTGACAGGTTGGATTTTGGTGATGAGCTATAGAAGAACTTAAGTGGCAGAAATATGCACATAAATTAAGTTTGTTTTAAAAGAGGGACCACCTAGGAAGAACATAGGACCAATTCTTAAAAAATTAAGAATTTTTTACACAAAGGATGTTGAAAATCAATATAAACACGACCATTCAATGAATTTTTGATGGATGGTTGTAGGTGCATTCCACAAGTAAATCTCTTAAGTAGTAGACTTGCAAATCGAAACCTCTAGAATAACACTAGAATGGTTAGATGCGGACACGTGGCAAGATCAAGACTCGTTTCTCTCTTTTCAATGACTCAGCATATTACATTTCATTTAATTGAAATTCTCAATCTTTTTGAAGTACGTGTGGTAGTCATATTGCTCGTGGCAATTAATGCCATATGAACATTTGAAGTGATTGATTGGAAAACTCATGAGTCATAGCTTTAATGAAACAAGATTTGTAATTATTTAAAATTTTCATAATTCATATCATTCGAGTGACACTAGAGTCTGGTGATTTTGACAACTTGTCACTTGTCAGCTTGAGGTACAGTTTGCGTGCAACCATACGTCAATCAAATTAAACATTTTAATTGTACATATAAGGCTTAGGTTTTAATTGTACATGTAAGGCTTGAGGTACAATTTGCGTGTAGCTAGACATCAATCAAATTAAAAAATTTAATTGTACATGTATGGCTTAAGTTATTGTTACACAAATCGATTAAGTTGGTTTTTTGGTTTGTACAAATCGCCATTATGAATCATGAATATACGGTATACGTAACCTCACAGTGCACACGTGATAGGTGTGAGGTGTACATAGGAACCAGGTTGGTAGTGGCACTATTGGCAGCATTGTTGGCCCAGATATAACTAAATAAGGATAGTGACTAGTGAGCACAACTAAAATCATTCGTTGAAGGCTAAAGACCTTACTATTGAGTGCAATGTTTGAATTTTCGTAAGGGTTTTCATTTTGTAGGGTTAATAAGGATTCAGGAAGAAGATCATGTGGCATTATTAGGGATACTCTAAATTCTCCTGCCTACAGTTATGTAGTCACAGAGTCAACAACCAATTTTGTTTAGGCTTCAAGTTCAAAATGGGTGGAATTGGAAAGAAGTTGATTTGGTTCACCTGACTTCTCAGACAGGTTTTGAACTAGGAGAGGTGCTATGATGGGCATAACCGCTATTCCCAGTGCATAGAAGCTGCAAGTAAAAGATGGGAGCAATTTTACAACCCCTCATCTTCTACATGACTTTGATTTTCAAAGGGGAGAAATACATTTTGTATCTTCATGACTCCCATTTCCCCAGTTTGATTGGCCCCTTTTCCTCTATGCATTCATTTTCAAAGCTACTGCCTGATCCAGGAAGTCCCATGCATTTATTTTCAAATCCCATGGGTGACTCGGAAAGTCCCATTATTTTCAAAAAAATATGTATTACATTTAGGTTTTCACCAGCGATCTAGCAGAATCTTGGTGCTTGCACTTACAGTTGTGTTTGTACTATGTAATAATGTGACATTTTCATCCAGTTGCAATAAAATAAATGGTTGTGCTATTAAAAAGAAATTGATGAATCTATTCATATCAATTTTTTTTTTCCTTTAATAAATTATCTATTTATGAAATAATTGCATGTAGATTTAAAACTTAAAAGTAAAACATAAAGTAATGCAAATACTAAAGTTAAGTACTCGAATTGATTAATTTTGTTTTTTGGTTTGCATGAATCGTGATTATCACTATAGTAGCCCAACCTCACACGTGACACATGTGAGGTGTACATAGGGACCAGGCTGGTGGTGGCACTATTGGCGATATTGTTGGCCCATAAATAAGGATAGTGAGCACAATTGAAATAATTTGTTGAAGGCTAAAGTCTATACTATTAACTCTCGAGTGAAATGTTTGAATTGTCATAAGGGTTTTCATTTTGTAGGGTTAATAAAGATTCAAGAAGAAGATGATCTGGTATTATTAGGGATACTCTAAATTCTCCTTCCTGCAGTTATGTAGTTACATGGTAAAAGACCAATTTCCTTCAAGTTCAAAATGGGTGGAATTGGAAAGAATTTGATTTGGTTGACCAGACTTCTCAGACAAGTTTTGAGCTAGGATGGGGAGCTCTGATGGAGATAAGTGCTCTCCAAGTGCATGGAAGCAACAAGTAGAAGATGGGAGTAGTTTTACAACTCCTCATCCTCTGTATGACTCTAATTTTCAAAGGGGATAAGTACTTTTTGTATCTTTCACAACTCCAATTTCCCTTGTTTGATTTGCCCCCCTTTCCCCATGCATATTTTTTAGAAACCATGATTGGCAGTGGCCCTCCTCCATGCATTTATTTTTAGACGACAAAGAGTCAGGAATAAGAGACCATGGCAGAAGCTTGGCACTTTCACTTACATTTGTATTTGTACTATGTAATAATGTGAAATTGACAAATGACAATTGTCATTCACTTGTAATAAAAATAAATGGTTGTGCTATTAATGTGATTATGTGACATTGTAATTCTTTTTATTAAGTTCTTTGCAACATTAAGTGTTACTGTGCTATTAATGGTTGTGCTATTAATGTGACATTATAATTCATTTTATAAAGGAATTGATGTGAATTCTAGTGCATTAAAGGTTGAAAAAAACTTTAAAACACATGTTTACTATTTATAATATATATCATAAATTACTCAACCATTCAATGAACATTTGATGTATGGCTATAGTTGTATTCCAGAATGAAATGCATGAAGCGCTAGGGTTGTGAACCTAAAAATCTAGAATCACCCTATAACCGTTAGATTTACAAAGATCAACAATTTAGATTCTTTAGAATTTGTTGTCAATACAAGACTGAAAAAAGAACTTTCAGCTTATACTGCTAAGTGATTTTATTTTTAAGTGAGAGTGTCAACACACAGGGAGATTTTAGTCTTCAGTTTGCTCATTATAGTGCACCATGGCACCACCTTGTTCTAGGTTCTATAGTTCCACTTCCAAAAAAGCCATTCCAAAAACCCAGTTTCCATGACTGTTGGCATTAATCTTTCCAAAAATCAAAAGTTAGGTAAGTGAAAGAATTCTTGTGGCTATGTTTCATTGTTTAACATTTCTTAAAATCTTATTTTATCAAACTTTGAAGTTTTGGTTTAGGGATAAGAGACTTAAGAATTAATAAAAATAAGGACTAATAGGGAATTCACAGTTTCACATTGTATAAGCATGTCTACCAATAGTACCACTAGAGAAATGTCATATAAAAAAATGTGTTATGAAAAATTGTTTAAAACCCAGGTTTCATTGATGAATACCATGATATTTATGATCCTAAAATATATGGTAGGTGTACCTCAGAACTTAGATTTTCATCTGAGAATAATGCCTCAAATCAAATGTAAGTTAATAGTATCAGTGCATCGTGGGTAACAGGATTAGGGCGCATGATGTTACATGAGGTTTTCCCTTGCCCTGAATTTATCATGGTTTGTGCCCAAAATTATGATGATAACAAAAGATCAATTGTTAATAAAGATAGCAAAGAAGAATTGTTATCCATTAATGCAAAAGAGTTTGGAATGTTGGGGTTTACATTTACAACCGAAGGCGAAGAATTTGGAAATGTCCACATTGACCTAGAAAAGCTTGCTAGTGATTATGAAGCAGTGGATGAAATGGAGAAAAAATATTTCTTAAGAAAAATAGTTCAGGATAGAAACAAATTGAAAGGTGATAATAAGCCTCCTTATGATTTTAAATTTTTTAAACCATGGGTTCAGGATACTATGTCCATGCTAGCATTTTGCCTTGGACTAGATAGAAATTTGGAAGTGGGTGCATGCCTCCTTGAAATGGTGTATAATATTCATTATGGTGTTCAACATGTCAAATATAAATTTATTGAGCACATTGTATAATCCATGCATAAACAATTTTTAATGATTAAAGGAGGTCCCACCAAGACATTTAGGTTCACAACCTACTTGTGCTATCTTTTTCTATTAAAATTTAGAGGAATGTTTCAGACCAACAAGCTTCAAATTTGGCCCTATAGTAATCCTGAGGAAAAGAAAATGGCCCCAATATATGAATGGACCATTGTTATAAGGATGCATGATTCTTGAAGGAACTACAATCATTTTGTAGAGTACTTTTTGGCTCCATTGCATCAAGCAATTTCAAATACTCCAATGCCTAGATTGTCTATGTCATGTAGAAATTGCATTCAACTAGGAAAATAAATACAATTGGCTGATTGGTACTTAATGGAAGAATATATTGTGCTAAGATTTTATGGATCGGGAGTACAACCATACAAACTTCCAATACATGTGTTAGAAATAGTTTTTGCTTTGAAATATGTAAGGTAGATGTAGAGTACTGATGAACTACACTTTACTAGTTAGCAAAAGAAGACCTTATTTCCTTCTTTACCTTTTTCATGTGGAGGGATCACATTTGAGAGAAAAGCATTTAGTGTGGCACATAATCTTTTGATTTTTTTATTTTGATGCTATCTGTCACTTGCAGTATGATCCATGTGACACCATTAAATCAATGATTGTGCTCAATAAGAATGCTAGAAGTAGAATTTGACATGAAAGTAAACCCTTGCTGAAAAACTTGAGAAACAAGGATTCTTGGGATGAGGTAAAAATTGCAATGGAGATAAGTGCTACTGAGAATGGTATTTCTTTTGACAAATTGTTAGCAAAAATTATGGCATTGCATCGAAAGACAATCAAGATGTACAATAATTTTTATCAAAAAAGTGATAAACCATGTAGTAGAGTAAAAATGCTAGGTTCTCTAGAGAAGGAAGTTACAAAAAAAAAATTGGTGATGATAAAAAATTAATGCCTTTTGGTCTATGAGGAAGGAGCTAGGTGAACCAAGAGCTCTTGCAGAGTATGGAGATAATGAAGAAGATAATGAGTTTAGAAAATTGTGGAATATAGAGCATCTAGATGAACAAGAAGATAAAGAAAGTGATCATGAATCTAATGATGAAAGGGAAGAAGGAAGCCATGTCAATTTCAAACTTGGTTTAAGTGAGGCCACAAAAGAAGCATATACTACTGGAGTAGCCATAGCTAAAAAAATGGGTTATGAAGGTGGTCCTTTGGGATCCCAAAGACAAGGCCCTTGGATGGTAATATATGTAGAGCATAGAAAAGCAAGTGATTTTTCTGGACTTGGGATTGTAGGTGAAAAAGTAGATCTATGGCATAGAAGATAATTTGTTAGAGCTTCAAATCCTCATCCTCATGGTCAGACACAATCACAAATAGGACATGCCCATGGTGGAGATTTTAGTGCAACTGGCACTGCCTTTGATGGCGATGGTATGGGAAGTAGTACTAGTAGTGGTCAACATGTGCTACAACATCAACAAACTACACACAAGAGGACAACAATACAATATACCACAGAAACACCATGTGATCAAGGCATGCAAAAGAGGCAAAGGATTTTGATAGGTCCAAGTCATGCACTACCAATGGATCCACCACAAAGGAGTTATTTCCAGGCACCCCCTAGTGCTATTTAGTCTGGAAACAACATCATTAGCAACTGCAAGTACTACTACTCCTCTTCCTTCACCATTCAATCATTCCATTGTTCCTGTGTCCCTAGGTTTTGATTACATTGAAGAGTTTAAAAAGAAACCAGACATGAATAAAAAAGAAAAGAAGTAATTGATGGAGATTCTATCTACTGTAACTTTAGAGCCTGCCACAACCATGGTATTACCCACATTTGACACAAATAAAGAAACCATGGAGTGCACATTTCTTGTTCCCACAGTTCAAGACAAACCAATAAATCAAATGGTTCAATCTGAATTCCAGGTGAACAATATTGAATTGGATTTTTCTAGACTCAGAAATACTAATAAAATTAATGTATCAAAGAAGAACAATGAATTGGTGTACACATCATTGCTAAAGCAAGATAGATAGAAAAAAAGGTTGCAGACTCAAATTGAAAATTTAAAGGAAAACCTAGCAAATGAGAAAGCAAAGAGGAAAGCAACAGATAATAAGAGTAATGAATTAGAAAAAAGAATAAAAAAATCTGCCTTTGCATCAACAAGCAAAGAGGATAAGCAGAATGAGACTGTAGTGAATGAATTGAAGAAAAGGCTAGATGAGAGCAATGAGAAATATGATAAGGAAAAATCCACTTTAGAAAAACTACGAGTAAGCATTTCGAATGGAAATGCACAGTGGGAACAAAAATTGGAGAAGGAGAGAAAAAGAAATGAAAGATTGGTGGTAGAGGTGATGGAAGCAAAAAATGAAATTGAGACTTGTCAAAATAAGTTATCTGCATTTTGTAGAGACAATGAACCATATGAAACAAAATATCTGGGATGAAATAATGTAGAGGATTGATAATTTGTGTGACATGTTTCAATTGATTGATGCTCTTAGACAACATCATAAGAAGCTTAAAAAATATTTAGTGGACAACAAAAATGTGCTGGCATTAGAGAAATCTACAAAAGAAATTCAATTAGAGAAATCTACAAAAGAAATTCAACAATTAGTCTACAAAGCCAATGACAATGTTTTTAAATCAAAAGGGATTACTAATTGGCTTCCTACATCAATGACATTGTCATCTATCATTGAAAAGTGTTTGAGAATGTGTGAAACAAAGGAATATTTGAATTTGGTTGTAGACAAGATGAAGAAGGTGGATGAAAAGTTAAGAAACTTCATAGAACTTGGTTTGCTAGAGGGTTTTGAGACAAATGAGTGATTCATTGGAAAGAATGATTTTAGAAAGAAGATGGAGGATGCAATGAAGATTGATTTGGGCTAGTTTCCTCAGAACCCAGATGTGGTGAGCTACTTGGATTCCATCAAACCATTGCTAACCTTGAATGTAAAATTGACTAAAGAATGCAAGACAAGTTCCAATTTGAATCATGAATTGTTAACAAATCTTCAAGTCAAATAGCATCAATTAGAACAAATGACAATTCCACCACCTGAATTGTGGAAGTTGCTAGAAAAGGTGTTGCAATGATTTGATTTTTGATAATATGGATTTCCAAGTTCCAACTTAGCTATGTGTAAAGTTGTCTTTGTTCCAACTCATACTTCAGTAATGTGTCAATGTTAAATGATAAATTATCTATATTATTTATTTTTTCATTTGAAGAAATAGTCTGATAATGGTTTCAACTACTAGATACACTTCAAAATATTGTTGATGTTCATTGTTGTATATGCTACTAAGACTATTGCTAATATGTTATTAAGCATTGAGCTGAGTGATGAATCGATTAGTACATGCTCAAGTTTTACTTTTAGCACAATTAAAATATGAAATATAAGGTGACTTTAATTCTAGGCATCCATAATCTTAGTTAAATTGCATTACAATTCACAGATCGATACGCAATCTCCATGACTAGTACTAATTATTAGATCCACTAAACATTTATATGAATTCATGCTTTAATCAAGGTACTTTAACTGGTTCATTAAACTAGATCCAGAATTAAAACATACATCAATGCATACTGACAAAGAATATTAATGACATGTTGTGGTTACTATCACTTAAAGTTGTAGTTTTGGTGCTTTTCCTAACCTTAGTCGCTAGTCCTCAGAGATTTATAATTTATAACCTTATCAATCGCTAGTCATCAGAGTTTTATAATTTATAACCTTGTCGTGGAGTTTTGAATTTTCATAACTTCCTGATTCCCTGAGTTTGTTCACTTTGTTGAGTTGCAAACTTGCAAGTCTTTCTAGTTTCTTGGTCATCTTTGTAGTTGGTGGGTTGGAGGTTTTGAAAACTTTGAAACTTCAGAATTTGGTTCTAAGGTTCCTAGTTTGAGGAACCACACGACATTATGGACTTATGTATAGACTAAAATAAAGTTTCCTTTTGAGGAATTTCCAAAAGCATGCATGTTTCAAGGCTATCTTTCCAAGGAATGAAATTGAATGCCACATTCAATGCACATCCTATGAAAAATAATGACATAAGTGTGTGGTGAAGTTTTACTCAAACATCTAGCTTGCCTTCTCGTTCTTTGGCAAGGCCAGTACTTCTCAAGTGCAAACATTCTTTTTACTAAGACATTTAGCATGCATTCTCATTCTTTGCCAATGCCAGTACTTTTGAGGTGCAAACATTCTTACTTCGTGAATTTTCATTTTGCGCTCATGCAGAGTGAACAGACGGTCGGCGTAAGGGATACGAAGCTTGGACCTTTTAAGCTAGAAGAATTTTGGGCTTTCCTAGAGAGGGATGACAAGTCTGAGCTAGATATAAAACTCTTAGAAAGTAGGCTAGCTCAGGCTGGATGGCTTTTGGAAGCTATGTTGAGTGTGGACCTGATAAGTGCATGTGTGAGAAGGTACATTCCATAGACACAAGAAATTAAAGCCATGGATGGGACTGTAATTGCAGAAATTTCTCTTGAAGCTATTTCCCGAGCGTTGGGGATTCCAGAAAGGGAACCTCTAGAAGACATGTATGTTGTAGTGGTAGGTGAATTTTTTGAAGCGAATAAAGACTGGTGTAAGAACTCCATGGCCAAAACTTGGTTGAAGACTAAAAGGAAAGGTAAGTCGCAACTGCCAAATAAACTCATAAGATTGCATTTTAAGGGAGAAATTGCAGATGCTATTGCTTTATTGCACTACATTGTTGGGAATGCACAAGTTGAGTTATTTGAGGATTGGATGTACCAATTTATGTTGACAGTTTGTGATGAGAAAATTTTCATTGATTGGGTTGAAGTTATTTGCTTCCTTTTGAATAAGCAATTAATTAATTTCCATAAGACTGCTACTTTTTGTATGTGTTCTTGCTTGACCTACATTGTAGGTAGTTAGAGGTCCTTTTGGCTGGGGTTGGAGCTGTAAGGAAGCCTAGCTTCTGATATGCCTGTGTATAAATGCTTTCCTCAGTTCACTAAAAAATTTGGAATGAATGATTTTTGTTGTGTTAATGATGCATTTTTAATGGAGGTCATGAGGAAGTTGGATGGAAATCCAGAAATGCACCTTTCCCCTGAATCCATATCTCTTGTATCAAAGAATGGGAGTTTTTATACCCAATTTGATAAGTTTTCCTATCTAAGAATAGGGGGTTTTGAGAAAGCCCCATTGAAATTACCTCTGAATCCTGAAGATTTAATGATATTTCTGGAAGTTTGTTGATAAAGGGCAATGGTTAATATTAAGTATATGAACATTGGGAAACGAGGGTATTCCTTCCCATTGGAGACCCTTCTTTTTTGTGCAAAAAAAACTAGATGGACAAGGGAGCTGAAGGACTTCCCAAGGAATATAACCTCTAGAATTTGTTTATGAGAGCTAATTTTGACAATAAGGGTTTTATGAAGCAGAATCTCTATGGAGGGAGCTCATATCGACATCACCCATCTATCAAACATTTATGGGAAGATTGTGTCAATGAGAATGAAGTTTTGAGAAGAGATTATATGAGGATAACACTAAAATAGATATAGGCTTTCAGATTGAATTTGACATTTCTAAAAATGTAGCTGAAGATTCAACAATCTTAGATCCTGGATATGAAAAATTGCTTGATAAATCCCACCCTCGGGTTGATTGGAACCAAACTGAAATTTCAAACATGAGGGTGCGTGTTGCCCCTGTGCTTAAAAGAACCCAAGATTGGTTAGATGGGAAATGGCAGCAAGTTGTTGGTCTTGTTTAGGAGCCAAAGTCATCACAGAAGAATGAACAGAGGTCTACGCAAGCATTTGGTGCAAGTGTATCATCGGGGAACCCCTTTGTTAGGTCGTATAGTGCAAATTCTTAGTTAGGAGGTGATGGTGATAGGCCACAAGAAATAGTCAAGTTGAAGAGCATCTGTGAACAAGACAGTGTGCTTTCTCCTACCCCTAAGAAGAATACCAATCAAGAAAAATTTCAATTTGTGGCTTCAGATTCTAAAGCTATCTTTAAACAAATCGCTGAAGATAATATCTTTCCTCCTATGTCTGAAGACTCTGAAATGACCTCTTCTCTGCCTGATAATCCACCTTTCACTCCCACCGCTCCTAAAGAAACTATTACTAGAAAAGAAGATTCTGGTCTAGTAGTAGCCTCCCCAAGATGGCTGAAAAAAGCAGTGGAGTTCGAAGAGAAAGTATACTCCTACAGTGACAGTTGGAGTGGATATAGTTGCAAATTTACTTCAAAGCTTTTCAAAACCTAAGAAATCTAAGAGGATGTCAAGGATGGTAACTGATGCTACTTCTGGAAATCAAATGTTAGAAATTGTTGACCCTATCAAGGATTTAAATGAAGATGAAATAATAGTGGTAGACTACAAAGTCACACATGTTGATATGGGGCCTCCAACACTAGAAGGTGATATGTACCATGCCAATTAATCAGTCAATACCTTGATTAAAAGAGTGAAAGAACAGAGGAAATAAAATATAAAACTGCAATCTCAAGTCCTTGCATTGAGTAACTTTATTTCTTCCATGTCCACTCCTCCTACATCTGATGAAGCCTCAAGTTCTCAGCCTTAGGTAGAGGGCATCGATGTGCTCACCATAGAGAAAATTAAAAATAATTTGAGCTATTCTAGAGCTACTTGTGAGGGGATCGAAACAATATCTCAAGAGGCTATCTTCTTTTTGAATAAATCTTTGCAGTTTTACACTTGAGTTCTTGACAAGAGGAAGGAGTTAGTAGGAGAACTTTAGGATGTCAAAAAATATCAAACTAGTCTCTATGTGCTCTCTCAAGAAATGAAAGAATTGAACTCTATGGATTCAAAGATATTAATTGGTGAGAAAATTTTGAATAATCCTAAGGAGATAGACCCTTCCTGGTCTAATTCATTAGAATGGAAATTGAATATATATGATAATCTGGTGAATGAAATTAAGAACACACTTGAAAAATATTATGAAATGTTGGAGGAAATTAAAAAATATTTTCATATTCTAGGAGCAGAAATTACTGATGAGTTTGATGAAAGGATTCTAGATATAAGAGAGATCTCTCTGAAGTATAGAGAGAAATTCAATAAAGAAATATCTAATCCTACTACAGTGACATGGGAGTCCTTCAACTCAAAACTCAGTGTAATGGAGCTCCACCAAAGGCTTATAATTCTGGAGAAAGAGAAGATCTCAGATGTTGTTTGATTCTGAAAAAGGCTTTGGGAAAATGGAGAACCAAATTACAAATTAGTACAACACCAGGGAGAAAAAACATCACCACAATTGTCACCAAGTACCAGGAATACAGGAAAAGATTAAAGGCATAGGAGGTGTTATTGAAGGAGAAGGAGGCGGAAAATATTGAAAGTGAAGGAGTCGATGTTGTTTATTTTTTAGTTTTTACGTTATTTTCTTTAATTTGGCTCTCTTGATACTTCAAAGACTTTTAATTTTAATTTCTAAAACGGTCGTCTTCAAGGAACCATTATCAAGACAAAAAAAACTCTGCTATTTTTATTGCTTTTCTATTATTTCAATATAGAAAGACAATGGTGAAGTTCATTCATGCACAATCTTTGAGTTATGGTGTGTAATATGTGGATTTATTGTTCTTTTACTGAGTAGTTTGCCAGTGGATTGTCTATTATTGGAATGATAAATTTTTGGTTAATTTCATTGCTCTGGAATGCTTATCTATGAATAAATATTTTATGGTGATGGATGCGTAAGGAGTTCTCTGAATAATTTAGATGATTTGGTAGTTTAAGATTTTATTATTTAAGTTGTGTGTATGTCTTTATAAGTTATTTATGTTGAACTGTTAGCTTATGTTAGCTTATAAGTTGTGGATTTTGAATTGTTAACTCATGTTCAAGGAATGGATTAATATTCTTTGAGTTATTTATCAAAGATTTTGTGAATGGAAATGCAATAGGAATTTATGAGTTGAGTGATAAGTTGTGTTCTTTAAAAATGATGCAGAAACACATATCAAATTTAATACCATGGAATACAATATAAAATATAAAATATCACAATTTCATGGAATACAATATAAAATATCATCAACTAAAGTTTGGAATATGATTCATGAAGTGCAATGATTCACAATTTCAATTTTCATTCAATACAATATAAAATATCATCAACTACAGTTTGGAACAATGGAAACTAATTCATGAATCTTGTAGTGTAGTATAAATACCTAAAAGCTGCTAATTCTATTCCATTTCCCAAATGGAGTTAGGGTCCTGAAACTAACGTTCAACATCATATACAATAAAAGAGTCATCTTAAAGCTCTTGATTCTGAGTATGCTCTTCACCTTCTTCGTCCCGTGTCTCAATTTCAACATTCACTATGTCATTTTCGTCAATGTCATTTGTCCCAGTCTCACTGCCCATGGCAGTGCCACCAGTACCAGCCTTTGGAATTGGAGTGTTGCACAAACTAGTCCCTCTTCTTTCACATGTGGACCTCCAAATTGTGAGTGCCCTATCAAAAGGAATTTTTTTGATATTATACGCAATTCCTTTCATCCTCAAGCAATTTTCTAAATTCTTGTCTAGTTTGTTTCTTAACTTTGATTTCAAAAACCCTAACGTACTAAAAACTCTCTCATCCTCCATTGAACCCAATATCATTGTTTGACATAAATCAACAAGTTTGAAATATTCTGATATCTTATCACGCAATATTTCACTTTGACCTAAGTTTGTCCAAACCTTTTTATTGATCCTGGTTCAATGGCCTTGTCCTTTCCCATGGATTTAGACTGGTCCTTAATAGCTACTACAAAATCCTTACATTTCTTTCTTAGCTTATCTTCATTTAAAATTGCTTCTATTTTCTTCTCATTGATTGTTACAGTTTTTGAAAGTCGTTCGATCAATATTTTTACTTGAGCATGAAAAAATCTTAGGTTATCTCGGTTTTCCCAAAATTGAGGATACACAATACTCATGGCTTCAAGTATTTCATCTCAAGGGAATCTTTCATGAATCTTTGAGGAAAGAGATTTTGCAATTTACTTCAAATTATCACCAACAGATTTAACAATGTCTTTAAAATCTTCCTCGTTAACAGGTACTTCTTTGCTAGAGCACATGGTATTCTTACATCAATACATTTGTATCTCATATCCACATACATAGATGCATAAGTTCCCACTTCCATTAAACTATAAATAATTATCAGGATCATTCAAATCAATAATTTTCTACCATAGGTTATAATCTACACCATCTTGTGTTAAATCTAGATATAGATGATCGAGGGCCAAGCATGTATGTTTACGTAGATTGGCATATTCATTAATATACATAGCTCTATCTTGGACTTTCTTCACAAGACTATTCATTTCAGCTATCATGGGGA
This sequence comes from Sequoia sempervirens, assembly GCA_007258455.2. NCBI lineage: Eukaryota > Viridiplantae > Streptophyta > Pinopsida > Cupressales > Cupressaceae > Sequoia > Sequoia sempervirens. The sequence goes on from VDFB02278616.1 coordinate 25,327, forward strand.
GAAGACTAGCTAAAGTCAAGAGTGTCTCTATATCACTTAACCTATGTAAGAGGTCAGGAGCTTTGTCTACCGTGCTGCGATTTTCGTACATCACTCCAATTAAGTATTGATATTCTGAAATGATTGCATCGGTCCATGCAGGGAGATCCATTTGGTATCAACATCCTTGAGAAGCTTGTTTCCTAGTGTTATTCCCTCAATCAAATTCTAAAATTATGTGAAACATTTGGGACTTCAGTAGAAGTATGCGTAGATCTCGTGGACTAGATTTTCAAATTTTGATATTGTAGGAAACTTGCTTACAATTTTGAATGCCAAATTTATTCTATAAGCCATGCAGTGAATGCCAAGCATGTATGGTGCACAAGTAGTTTGTAACTTTGTGCAAACATCGGTCCTTTGACCTTGCATCATTGCAGCTCCATCAACTCCTACACACACCAACTTTTTTGCAATTGTCAACTCATCAATACTAGCAATTTCATTCAAATATTTCTTGACTAGTTCAAATATATTATGCGATGTTGAATTGTCTTTCATTTTATTAACACAGAGAAGATGAGCTTGGCGAATATGTTGTTGTATAGTATACAAATGCATACAGACCCAAGAAGTATTGTCTACCATAGTAACTTCATCTAAAGATAATGCAATGAAGTTTGACTCTTTTACTTTCTCCTTTAAATCTTCCTTTTCCACTGTAGTAAGACACTTTTCCCATTCCCATTCAGCGTTTACTAACCAATGTGTGTAGGGATAATGAGGAACATTCAAAAAAGATAATAAACCAAAATATTATGGGTAGTCTATCATAGGATGCCCTCTAGAAAAAATATGAAAAACAACACTCATTTGAATAGTTTTTGACATATTTGCTCCTTCCATTACTTTTCCAAATTGAGCCTCAAGAGTACCTTTACATGCAACAAGCTTCAACATGATTTGTTGATGCTCTTCATAATCCATGGCATACCTAACATGAAGACATTTTTCCTTTGATTTCCATCGTAAGACTAATTGTTCCTTTCCATCTATGATTTGTTTGTCATAAACTTTACCGATATGCTTTTCTATATTGTTAATCTTTAGCTACAATGTCTTGGGTTTTCCCAATTTCCAAGTAAAAATCATACATTTGGCATGTGTTTCTTTTTCAATATCATTTGATTCCCCCACTGCTACAATGAATGGGTACTTTGACAACCAACCAAGTTGAAAATTTCTTATCATTTCCCACTCACACCCACTTTTTGGTTTGTTTTTCCTTTTCTTGCTACCAACATCATCCTCATCCAATTCAATTATCTCATTCTAGCTAACCAGGGTATCCCTTGGAACATCTTCTGCAGTATTTCCATCCCCATTTGAATTTGATACATTTTGATTTAAATCAATGACAATCTCAACTTGACCTTCCACTGGTGTTGTGGTATTGTGAATGCTACCAATATTTGGTGGAAGAGTTGATGATGTAGCTCCATCTTGACCTGATCAATTAGAAGCTTTGGAAGTTCCAAAGTAAGAATGTATGGTATGTCTAAGTTTTGGGTGTTTTGATGGCCTCTGAGTCTCTTGATCTTCACCACTCTAAGGGGCGGTAGGAGTATTTTCAACACCCTAAGGAGTGGTAGGAGTATTTTCACCATCTTGACTCTGAGGAGTTGCAGGAGTAGTTTCACCACCCTGAGGAGCGGCATGAGTATTTTTAACATCTTGAGGAGTGGTAGGAGTATTTTCAACACCTTGAGGAGCAGCAGGAGTAGTTTCACCACCCTGAGAAGTGGCAGGAGCCTTACCATTGTTTCTGAACTCACTCGACATATTAATATATAATTCGATCGACATATTCATCTCACTTCGAATAAAAATCTAGAAAAAAATGTCTTGTTGTTTAAGGACACAGAATAATAATATAGATCCCATTCCCTACTCAATATCATCTTTAAGATTGAAGCAAGAATGGAAAAGAGATAAAGAAAACTTATTATTATAACTAATAACACTATGAAGAAATGATCAGTGAGCACTCACCTTTAAGTCTACATTTTTGGCTTTCGTTGACTTCTAAATCGAGAAGTAGAACCTTAGAATCAAACAAAATGTGTAAGAATAAATGACACTTTCAATTGTATTTATATCAATCCATGATTCCATATTTGGAAAATTCTGCGGGATCTTTAAATGGTATATTAAAAATTTGGTGAATATGTTGTAATTTTCAAGGCGAATTCTGTCCTCAAATTCAATTATTTTTTAATGTTATTGGAAAAATAGGTCCTCATAAGTAACTATTTATAAATTTTAATTAGTGAAATGAGTCTTCACAAGAAACTATTTGTAAATTTTAATTGGCGAAATGGGTCCTAATACAATGTCATTTTAATAGTATTGGTGAATATGTAGGTGTTTTTAATTAAATGCTTCTGGGATTCAGGCAAAAATATTAGTTGGTCCATTTGAAACACATAGTTTGACAATGGCGAATTTGTTGCTTAAACATGCCTCATAAAAAAAATTATTGGCGAATCAACATGCATTGGACCTGTGTTTCATAAATTCCAAACGATTTGGATACCCTGTGGGTGCGAGAAATTTGCCAGTTTTGAGTTGACCAATTCCTAGAATTTGCCAATTGGCAAAGATTTGCCACTAAAGTTATCCCTGCCCTCAAGAGAGTAAAGAAAAGAGATAATGTTACTCTGTTGGCTAGCCTTCACCAAGTTATGAAAGAAGGAAGTATTCCTATCCCCTTCCTAAAGCCATTCAACACGAACCTTTTGCTTCCAAAAACATTCCTCACAAAGCTCCCATTCCTCTAGGTCTTTAACCGCACTATCCTCTAACCTACTCAAATATGCATTAAGACCCTGATCCCGAATCTACCTAGTAATAGCATCTAATCACTCCTAAGCAACCCTTTTCTTTTGAAACACATTTCCAAACTAATACTTATTCCAATGTTTTAATTTATACTTCACATATTGAAGACTCTTCACAAAGGAGTACATAGCCATACCAAAAATAGGTTGTCCTTCAGTCCACCATCTAGAAACTAGATCAAGAAGATGCTCCTCCCTGAGCCACATAAGCTGAAATCTAAAAGTCTATTTTCTAGAACCACTAGCTAGATGGGCAAAGAATTTAATCGGCCAATGGTCTAATCCCTACCAATCTAAAATTTTAGAGCTTGACAACCACTTGTCACCAACCCAAAAACTGGAAACAAGAAATTTGTCTAATCTTCTAGCAATGGCTTCATCCCCAAGCCTCCTATTATTCTGAGTAAACATGTCCTTCAAAGGTTTGATAATCAAAAGCTGAAGTCGAGCCAAATTCTCCCTAAGATCCGAGGAGGGGTCCAAATGAGGCACTCCCCTCCTTTTCTCCTCAAAAGAGGAAATTGCATTGAAGTTACCTACCATAATCCAGGGAAGGAAGGGACCCAACGATCTCAGAAAATTGATATGAGACCACAAGAGAGTATTACTAGAGACATTCATGGGAGCATAAATGTTGGAAAGAAAAACTCTTTCCCCCGTCTCCAAACTAATCACAACAAGAGAAATGGAGAATCTACTAGAGAACCACCAAACATGAGAGATTCGCCGAGGATCCCAGAAACAAGCAAGACCTCTAGAACTCCCTTCCACACCCACACACTAACATAAACATCTATTCCAAATATTAGACACCCTCTACATCATACTATCCACAAGTAACTTTGTCTCTTGTAGGAAAATGAAATTCAGAGAATGAGCATGAACCAAGTCCTAAATAGTCTTTTGTCTAGGGATGTTGCTCGTACCTCTCACATTCCATGACAACAAAATCATCGTGAAGGGTGATAGAAGTGAGTATCCAGTGTCTTCACTAACCCAGATTCAACCAATGTCTCACCAGCCAACTTAACTTTCTCCTAGTCCTTTTTCCTACACACCTTCTGAGGCTTATCAAGAGCACTCTTTTTTAGAGGCTTTTGTTGTACACCCAAAATAGGGGAAGAATCAAAAGCTTTAATCTTTCTAAAATCTCTTAAATCTGAACCTCCAGCAGGGCATGACCCAACAACAACAAAGACTAAAGAAGTACTAGCCAACACATAGGGGTCCCCAACCCAACCTCAAGGGAAGGAAGAAAAGAATCCTTCACCTCCCCAAGAGCCTCCACTGGGCCAAGAATTGAAGATGTAATAGTCACAGGCTCAGGATTATGAGCAGTAAAAGGGGGAGCATCCACCTGCATGTCAAGAGATATCCCCTCCTCATGAACTAAGTCATCTAGTGCATCAAACCTGTTAAACATCTCCTCCTCTTTATGGTCTCAAAAAGTGCTCTTCTGACCTCTACTTTTATTTTGAGGCCCAACAGGCACAAATCCATCTTTATCCAGAGTCACCCCATGCATGGGCCCTTTTCCCTTTTTAGAAATAGAATTTTATGGAGGTATCTAGTTGCTTGAGTTATCCACTTGAGGAGCACGAGGGAACCTACTTTGAAGATGACCATACTTATGGTAGAAGTAGCATCTCAATGACAGAGTTTTGTAATCTAACGGTTGAGTCTAGGAACTAGACCCCATTGTCAGATCAATAGAGTCAAGCAAAGGTTGTCTCAAATCAATATCCACACAAATGTGTGCATATGAAAAAATTCTCTTCTCCAAAGTTTGTTGAGAGGGGCTAACCAGTTTTCCCAGTGACATGGAAATATATTACAGTATGTCTCTCCTCCAACATTCAAGTGGCAACCGAGGAAGGAAAACCAAAACTGGGACCTTGGAAAACATCTCTTCCATCAAATTAAATCCCACATGCCATGGTTTATTGAAAAATCCAACCTGATTATAAAAGTACAAGCCACCCTCAAAAGCCTTATTTTGATCTAACATGCATGAAAAATCTACTAAGAAGAAATTATTTATAGCTAAAAAAACCTCAAAATCCCCCTCCAAGTTCCATGTTCTTTGAATCCAAGGGTCAAGGAAAGGAAGAGAGACCCTCATCCCCAAAAACTTGTAGATTAAAACACACTTGTTGTAATATTCTAAATCCTCTGCAACCACTTCCCTTTGAATCACCACCACTGGGCACACTTGAGCCCTTTTCCAAGCAACCATTAACCTTTTTCACTTCAAATGCACTAATCCTAGACAAGCCTACACTAGGAGAAGATAGAGTTGGAACCCCATCCCCCACCTATGTCATAGCCTCGTCTCCTGGCACCACATACAAACCATCATTCAAAGTCATGAGAGCCACACCCGCTAGCCCTAGCCAAACACCTCTGCTCACCGAATCGTGATCGCTTCAAACGCCACTCCATTGATCATACAATATAGTAAACCACAAGCAGACCCCACATGTACCCCACATTCCAGCCCACACGTTGTCATCCCATGTGGCCAAGGAAGCCCACACTAGATAAAGCTTTGGTGTAACAAGAAAATAAAATGTTTGCAGAAAAAGAAAAGATCTTCCTGTAGTGTCCCTCTAGTTTCGACATACTGTTTAGTTTGAGTCTACTTGTTAGATGCTTTAGATTACTTTGATACTATGTTGTTTTGATTTTGCAGATGATTCATTGGCATCTGGGTTAACTGGTTATGTTAGTTTGATGATACTGAGATAGATTCATTCATGATATGGCTTATTTGTTTATGACTATTGCTTATGGTTATCATGTTGTTATGATGGTTTATGATTGATCTTGCTCGTTTGTGTCGGTGAAGAAGATAGTGTGGCATTACTCATTCGTGAGTATCCTGCCACGCTGCAATTCTTATTCACGGTGTGTTTTCTAACATGAGTTTATATATATACATGTTTTAACCTTGATGTTTTCCTACAGACACAGGTACCGAGTAATAGCTCCACCTGCTTGTCAGGTCTGAGTGTACCCTAATTCATTATAAATATGTTGTCGGAGGTATTGATAGGTCCTTTTTAACCATCGTTCGTTTTTGAACGAGTATCTCTGTGTTACCCCGTGTAGCCTAGTTTGTCTTGTCATGTTCAAATATATATTGTTTCGTGTTTGTGAATATAATATTTAATTTTATTAAATGTTTATTAATGTTTTAACCAATGTTAATGATTTAATTTATTAAGTTAAATTAAATAAGTTATTTCTTTGCAATGTTTTAATTAAATAATATTATTGTTGTTTTTATTGTGCAAATTAAATAGAAAATTGATAGATTCAGCAATCAAATGTTATAGAATAATTACTCTTTGAGCTGAATGATACAAGTGTTGTTTTGTTTGAAGTATTCTATAATTTAGCTGAATGTTTAATTGTTTAATTATTAGACAATGTTATGCTTATGTTTATATTGGTGGTTTAATCATTAATTAGAATTAATTATGTTATTTATTTTATGGAGTGGAAGTTAATTTTATTAAGTTTTAAAAAAAAATAGTAATAATAATAATTGTAGATTTTATTGTGCAAATTTTAATTAAAGAAAAGAAGATATTTTAAAGAGTATATTTTCAAAAGTTAAAATATCTGGAAACTAGACTTGTGTGAAAATATCTTAGATATTTATAACTGCATGAGTGATTATAGAATGCATGATTACAAATGGATAAGTTGTAACTTGGGGAGTAAATGGTATTAATTAGCCTTTAGGGTTGCTAAAAAAAAGGGGGGATTCACGGTGATTTTCTAAAAGAGCCTTCACCGCAGTAATTTGGGAGAAAAATTTTGCTTGGAAGGGAGATATACGGGAGTCTCCTGGAAAAGCTGGAGCACAGTTTTCTTGATTAAGAAAAGTTTTGGATGTGGTCTTCCGAGTTCTTCATATGCTTGAGTGAAAATTTAACAGGAATCACAGGTTCTTTTCTTTTATTATCTGAAATTTATTCTGAAGCAGACAAAATCTTTTCGTTTGAATGCTGATTGTTTCAAGAAAATTATTGTTTGTCTGTAGAATTCGTTTCATCTTCTTGAACCTGTGCATGCAATAGAGAAATGATTAAAATATGAATTTTTGATTCTTTTTAGCAAATTTCTGTCGCTGCATCATTTAGACAATGCAGGGAATGGATGTTTAAATAACCTCTTGATTTCATCTATTACTTGTCACAGTGGCAACACTTGAGCATGGTAGGGTTTATAGATTTAAATAATCACCTTGATATTTTATGTAGTCTATTCCTGTAGCATCATTTGATCATGGTAGGGCGTAAAGATTCATTTAACCTCCCTGATCCTTTTGGAAACACCTCACTGTTATGATGCCGCCCCTGTTATAATTTTGCAAGTAAGCCAGCCTCGACGGCTTTGTTTAATCTGAAAGATGAAGATTCTTGGTTATGTAAATCATGTTTAATGTGTCGATCTGTTTGTCTTAGAATACTTCAATTTTACCTTATGAAGTCGATATTTTCCATAATTAAGATTTGTTGATTCCTTATGCAGCAACATTATTTGAACATAGTAAGGTGTAAAGAGTTAGTGAATCTCATTGATTTTACCCATAACCTTTTAATAGTTGCAGCGCATGAATATAGAGGTTTGTAGAGGTTTATGATCTCATGCCTAATTTAATCATTTCATATTGCTACCATCGATTTTTAAAATGAATTCTATCGTTGGCTGTAGGGAATTGACTCTTACAACTGATTTTGGAGAATGCAATATCTATTATCATGCTTTTTATTCTTCCGGTTAATCTCTAGCTTGCTCCTCTTTATTAGTTGTTCCCTGAATATAGTTTACACCTTATGTGATTAGTGACTCTTATCAGACAGTTGGTGCGGTGAAGACCAATGTTTCTGTATACCTGTAAAGCAAGATATTTTAACACTAGCGCAAATATCTTCGTCTTTTTAGACTTTGTCACTACTATGTTACTTTAGTTAAGTGCGTGACTTGCTTGCATGCAGTTTCCTTATTCCGGTATTCTGCAATTTCTGTCGCTTCTTCTCCTTTAACTCAGTATATTTTTCAGATCATTGATACCTTAGATATTATATTCTCCCTCGGTTATTTTGTTATGAGTCATTTTATACAACCATGCTTACCTTATTGTTGTTAAATGAACTAGCGCAGCCTCCTCCTCCTAAGCAGTATATTTCGGTTTAGTATTTGTCTTCAAGTTAGAGAGAAGAATTTAGGTGTTATATACCATAGAAATACCTACCAGTGAGTGCGCGCAGTTATCTTTTCCTGATGTTCTCTGAATAATCTTGATCAAGATCTAATTTTAACTACTGCCTGTAACTTATAAATTTCATTTTGAATCACGTTTTTCTCTCTCACCAGCGCAGTTTGCTGAGATAATGAATTCTTCTCAGGAATTTAGTAATTTCCTTGAAACTTTGTTATTTATGATAGTGTAACACATTTGATAAAATCTACACTGGCTGAAAGTAAAACTTTGGGACTTTCTGATTAAGGGAAATATATTGTATTTTAATACTGTCTCTCATTAAACATTATTCAACCCTTAGATTGTGAATACTCCACCAAGAATTGGTACTTCTCTCGTATATTTCTTCATGCGCATAGTCCTGGTGGATCCGTGTCTTTATTCATGTTGTATTATGCATGCATTTAAAATTATAGATCATATATATATTACATAAATTACATCTGAAACAATCTATGTTGAGTTATTAATGCATGGCGTGAAGTTTACTTTACTTAGATAAAATATATACACCTGCAAACTGTCTTTTTTCATGACGATGTGTATTCTTTTGTGCATGAGTTGTAGAAGGCAGTTATTTCATTGATGAACCAACTTAACTGTCAGTTGAGTAACATAGTTAGCGTAGTAGTCAAAGGGTGTCATTGTTTTTAATAAATACACTTATTTGAAGAAAAGTGATTTCAGTACTTGACTGCATGGCTTATTATTTAATTCTTCGTTAGTGACAGAGAACTAAAACTTTTGTCCTTTGAACGAATTCTCTGCATGTATTATAGGTGGCAAAATAACTTTACTCGAAAAAAACATGAATTTATAACTGTTAGTTATTTAATATATATACAAGCAGAATAATAAGAGTTTGAATAAGCTTATGTATATGATTATTATATATATACTGACGGATAGATTGTATATATATATATAAATATTCCACTATTATTTATAAATCTATAATTTAAGTGAGTTGTAATTGTTTTTGTTTAAAAGTTATGGAATTTGTTATAATATAAAGGTTTTATATTGACCTCGAGTTACAATGTTAATAAATGTTTTTTTTTTATTTATTCTTTTTAAAAAAAATATTAGGAATATATTTAATTTAGTAGATTGTATATTACATGAATTTACAATTCTAGAGGTTTGGTAAATAGTAATTATTTGATGTATATATAATGAAATGTTGTAGATATATGTTCTCATTTCTTTACAAACTAGGTGAAAATCATATTGTTATGAATATTTCATTTTATTTATATTGCTCAAGTATGGTGTTTATTTTCGTATGGGGTATAGCTTTACATCGTTTGTTGATTGCCAAAAATAATGTCATAAATTTTGGTTTGACTTTAGTGAAGGAAACAAACCTTTGAGGGTTGAATTTTATGTTTGTTGTCCTCCCCCAGTAAATCTTATGTTGAGTCATGTTATAGAGAGAGTGGCTTGCGTTAGGGGCCGAAATCCTATAGTGATTTTCTGGGTAACCTAACGTAGGTGTGATAATCAAGTGATAACCTAACTAATATATTAGGGGTTGGGTAGATCTAAACACTAATTCAGATAAATGTTTGCCTCGCCTACTTCTTAACACTCGTTTAGGTTGAGAAAAGGTTGAGAAGGCCTAGAATGGCAAGTCGCCATCTTGTCCTCTCGAAAGATGTAACGACACCACATTAGTCTGCATAGGGGTCGGGAATCGATATAGGCTACTAGGGTAACTCTTGGAGAGAGGGCTGGTAGTCTAGGAAAATTCACCAGGGTAACCTATCCCGACGGTGTGATGACACTCTTAGTCTATACCATGATGGTGTTTCTTGTGTTCAGTTTTCTATTTTGATGTGATTTGTTACTTAAATTGTATCTGTTTGAATTTGTAATTGTAATGTCGTTATGTGAATCTGTAAACCACGTAAATGTAAAGTTCTATCTTTTTTGTTTGTGGACTTGTCAATTATCTCCTAGCACGGAGGGAGTGGACCTTCGGGTTTCACGTGGTTAGGAGGAAACCGTGCTCTATCTTCCTTATATTTTCATGCAGATGATCCTATGCTTGCAGCAGGTTCCAGTTACCTCTTGGATCATGACTGTGGATGTGAAGTATGTTCGAGGATATGGACATCAGTTGTGTTGTGATCACTTTCTTCTTTGTAAACTCACCTCTTATATAAGAGTGTATTCATTGTACCATCTTATTGTTGTATTGAGATTTGTTGAAATCTCTCATTTTGTAATCTGTTTAGTTGGATATTTGATTATATTAAGTTATATAAACTAGAACATTCATGATGTTAGTTTTGTACTTGAATTATGATAATGTGTTGAGTTTAATTAATATGTTTATGTAACACTGTCTTGGAAACTTTATAGCAATTGTGTAATTAATTAAATTTTAAAAAAAAAATTATTTGGTTAACTTTACTCTTTAAACTTTGTTATAACGGTAACCAAGGCAGGGCGTTACACTTCCTCCCAACCCCCCTTGTCAAACGCAAAAAATAACCCCACCCCACCACTGAATAGACATTGTGAAGCCCAAACAATGAACCTGTTTGAACATGCAAGACCAAACAACAACATGCACTGCAACCTTACAGGCCACGGGAATTCACCTGCGTGCAACACAATATCACCATTCTCCTTGTTGAAACCTTTCCTTCCTTTTTACTTTTTTTTTTAATCATTCATTGAAATTTCAAATAAATTACATTTTAAGAAACTGGACTGCATTTTTCATATATTAAAAAATGATTTTTGATTATTTTTTTAAAAAAATAGCTTGGGGGTACACTCAAATTTCTATTTTTCAAGATGTGTCAACTTTGAAAATTACTAAAAAATCATATATTCATTAAAAATTTATCAAAAAAATTGAGGATAAGCTACATGGTGTTAGCTAATTTCTCACAGAAATGATTTTTAAAACACTAAAAAAAGGTTAACATTTTAGGGGGCCCACACCAGTAGCTACGATGTATTATTATTATTATTATTTAAAAAAGAACCAATTTGTGTGGCCCCCCTTTTTGAACCCCTTAATCTCTACCATTTTTTTTTTAAATTAGTAGTTTAGGAAGTAAATTTGGAGCACTACGACTCTTGTTTTTCTTGCATCTTAAAATTTTTGAGTGTAACTATCTTCAATTTCTCATCCAAGTTCATTCTTTCCTATTTTTTTAAAAAAATAGCTACTTAAGACCCCCTTTTGGACCCCCATCTTTGTGCACTTGCCACAATGTCCCGTTTAACTTCATTTTTCAACATTTTATCAACAACTAAATTATAGTGTCAATTTTATAAAAAAATATATTCAAATATTTTTTTTTAATTTTTAAAATACAATCATATTATAAATAAAAAATAAATATTTTATTAATTTACATCATTTCAAAATTTAAAACACTTTTTAGTGATTCAAGTTAAAAATTTGGATCAATGCTAGTTGATTTCTTTATAAAAGTGTGACACAACTTTGTGCTTTTACCCGATGATATAAAATACCAACTTGATTAATTTTAGGTCTTGATAGTTGTGATGGCATTGATATTTTCCTTGATGCTCCTTCTCCTCCTATAGAGACACTCATTGATTATTTGGTTTTTATGAATCATAATCTAGATTACTATCTTCATCTTCTTTATATATGAGTCATTATTATGAGGTTAAGGAATCTTACTTTCTAGGATGAGTATGTACTCAACTCTAAAACAATGAAAAATAAGGTTTATTGTTAGGGGTGTTTGTGTGTGGGTTCACTAAATATAGATCTATTTTCCTTTATTTCATTAGGAAATGAGATCCACACAAAGAATTGACTAACAACCCTTAAGTGAGTCAACTCAATGAGGGAATCTACTAACTTCCTTATGATTGAGGATAGGGGTATCAACTTGAATAGCACTTTTGGGAGAAAAAATAAAAATACAAAATTTACTCAATTATGCTAATTCAAACTTGAAACAAAAATTTGAAGGTCAATACTAAAAGAAACAACAAACTTTCTACATATTTGAGAAGGGTTAGACATTGTGTACCAATCACCAAAAGCTCATTTTAGAAGGGAAACTGGGACTCATTTTCCCATGGGCAAATGGGTCTCTACTCAAGGTTCTTAACCAAATTTTGGGAGCCTTTGATGTCAATTTGTAGCTTTTGTTTGATTTAGGTTTCAGAGTTGGAAAGTAAGAAATTAGATTTGTAGGTGAGTTTTCATGAATTGACGACAATTTTGACAACTTTGACAACATTTTCAATCTTTCTCTTCAAGAGATCTTCGATCCTTTCTTTAGCATAAGATCTGCAACACAAACACAAGAGGGAGAAATTATTTACATTTTTGGTGAATGGGGCTTTTCCTTGGTCAAACCCCATTTGGGTAATTAAACCTTGAATTGAAATAATGAAATATGAAAGGAATGATGAATGAATAATGCAATGTTCCAACTCACCAAACAATTGAATGAACATTTGAAAGTCTACAATATTCATCTTTATCTTGCATGAAATGGCCTTAATGGATATATATCTTGATGCTTGAAATATGACTTGAATGCTTGCTTGAATCTTTGAAACCTACATCACAATGCTAGCTCAAAAAACATGCATGATGCAAGAATACTTTGACATGATGTTTGAGATCTTGATTGCTGCAATAAATCATTCATAAATTTTCTCTTGAATTCCTTTGATCATAATATTTACTCTTGTGAAGTCACATAAAAATCCTAGGTAGTGAAAGATGAAATAACCTTGTATTTATAGGTGTATACACCTAAAATCGGTCAAGATAATTAATTAAATACTAGTTGTTTAATTAATAAATCTCTTATTTCATTTACTTATAATATTTATAATAGTTCACACTTCTAATTATTCCATCTTAAATCACATTCTTCTAATTTTAATTAAATAAACAAATTCCTATAGTTTGTTTTATTTAATTAATAATCTTCTCACTAAATTTAAATTCCCAATTTGAATTTAGGCACATGTCTCCAACTTTTCTTCTTTCTGCCTCATTAAGTGTCACATGAACTTAAATGTGTCTAATATTTAAATGGGAATTATCCTCAACCAATTCTAAAACAAACTTTGGACACTTGGCTCTCTCCATTATTTCATTCTTTCTTACACTTGGCATGATGCTCTTTTAAAGGGAACATCCTCCATGATTCCCTCTAACTTCTTCCTTCTCCACCATTCATCTCTCCAGTTGAAATCTTGACTGTTGGTTGCTGCCACATCATTTTAAACCTTGGAATTCCTATAAATATAGCATCATTCTCCAACATTTGGCATCCCATCTTGAGCAAACTTACTTTGTATAAATTCCATGAGAGCATTTAGTGTTTAAGCATAAAGCATTTAGAGTAATTTAGCATTTAGCATTTGAGCATTGTATATCATATTAGTTTAGAATCATGGCTTAGTTTCATAGCGGCATTTTAGTTATCATCTTAGCTTTTATACAACATTTCCACTATAATATTTAGTATCATTATCATAGCATAATCTTCATTTTATCACAACATTAATATCATAACATCATAGCATTATCATACAACTTATCAAATCATGTAGGGATTAAGTTTCTTGCATTTACAACATTCCATTTGCTAGGTTGTCATTCTAAAAGTCATAGTGCAAGCAAAATATGAGAGCCATTATGATTCAACAAATTCTTAGAGATAGGAAACAATAGAATGGTTTTAGTGATTGATTGTGTTTTGAATTTGATTAATTCTATGTTTGAATTCTCTAATATTATACGTTTCATTGGATTTGTGTGTTTTACTATTCCTTTACTTACATTACACAATTCACACATACACATTTTTGGTGCCCACTATGGGGCCTAGGACCTTTTTATTAACGTTTTTTGGAAGTTGTTTTGCACATCTGGATGTGAAATATTAGGTAGCGCATCCATGATTTCTTTCAGTGCACACAAAACACCTTTCGACACATCTAATTCCTATTATGGTGCATGTAAGAAATATTTCAATGCATCTGGTCCCTGTTACAATGCATCCAACTCATCTTATGATGCATCCAACACATCTATTGACACATATAGGGGGTCTTTTAGTGCATTTTGTCTTGATTTTAGCTGCATTTCGTAGCTTCTATAGCGCATTCAATAGTTCTTTTAGCGCAAAGGAGTGATCTTTTAGGGCATATGATGTATGTTTTAGTGCATCTGGTTTATTTTGCAAAATTTCAAAATCCTGAGAACTAATTGATATTTTCTGTTTTGTAGGTGCATAATATGTTGGTCAAAGACAAATGTATCAAACTACTGATGATGTTTGCAGGGGCTAGAGATTTTATTGTCTTATTTTAATTAAATTAGGAACCTAGTTTAATTAGAAGGATTAAATAACCCCTTGTTTATTGTACTTGAAGTGATAGGCCTATGCTGTCCCCCTAATTGGGTGACCAAAATGCCAAACTCGCTATTTTACACTTTGTTAACACCTTTAGAAGGCCTGTTGTAGTGGGAAAAAATACTCACACTACGGGAACAACCTAAGTCGGAACAACTAAAACAAAGTTTTCCAGTCCACCATAATCAAAAGAGAACTTGGGGAAAGTTCGTAATTCGACAGTAGTGTGCAAGATAGTCATCCCCAAAGCCTTTGTTCTAAAGGTTCGGAGGTCTCTTGAGGGAGTTTATCTATTTGTCGCATCAAACAAAAACCCTTATTATGAACCTTAGTGTAGAAACCAACCGATTCAGTCTTCGAACACTTCTAATATCACAGTGCAAGGGGAGGGAAGAATCTTCCCCCAATGTACTCACCATATAACCATCAGGGATTACTGGCCAAAGGTGGAGGATTCGACCTTCGTTAAGACCTAGGAAAGGAAAAAACATGGGTGACCTCTAGGGGTTGACATGGCTGTGTGAGCTGACATGGTTCTAAGATGTGGTTTGTGGTATTTTAAGTGACCCTTGAGATTAGAAAAGTGCTTGAATTGTCTTCCATTGTGTTATAGCTGTGGAAATCGAAGGAATTAGACCAAATTCTTGAATACACACTCAATGTTTAGTTCCTAGGTGGAAACAAATTGTTTGACAACTTGTTGTGTTTGAAGTCATAATTCAAGAAATCATCCATTTAAAGCATTTAATTCCCATATTTCGCAAACTGGAAACCAAGCAAAAATCATTGTTCAAAAAAGCATACCCTGGAAACAATCAAATTCATAGATTCAAGGAAGAATAACTAGACAGACTTGCAAAAACACTAAATAATTCCAGATTAGCGCATACGTCCTTTGTTTCAGTGCATTAACTGCATTTTTTATTGCATGCAGGGAATTTTCTAGCACATCCACAACATCTTTTAGCACATTGAGTCCATTTTTTGGTGCATCTGAGTCTTTGTCCAGCGCATCTAGTCCAACTTTTAGCTCATCTAGTCCATTTTCTAGCACATTTGTTCCATCTTTTAGCACATTCACAAACCCTTTTAGCGCATTCACCTATAGAATACCAAGTTAAAATCCCATACCTAGGGGCAGTCTAGCACATCACTAGCTTTATTGAGTGCATATAATCCATTTTCTAGTGCATCTGAGTCATCTTCTAGCACATTGAGTCCAACTTTTAGTGCATTCATTATATTCTCCAGTGCATATGGTCTATTGTTTAGCACATTAAGTCTATTTTTTGATGCATTTTGGGTATAGTCTAGCACATCCAGGCTATTTGTTAGTGCATTTGTGCAATATTTTAGTGCATCCAGTAAATTCAAAACTAGAGAGTTAAATTCATCACCTATTTGATAGTTTGAACCAGAATTAAGTATCTTTCCCAACACAAAATAATTCCTCAGTCATACCAATGCTTTGAACTTGTTGAAACTAACCTTTACAAGTGAAATTCTTCAAACTAAACCAAGATCTAACACCTTAAAGTGCCTAAACATCAAACACACCTCTAGTTTTTAAGCTAAGTTTCATCATCGAGATTTGCCATCCTTTCATCATGAAACAATGTCGTATAATCAGATTAAACTTAGTATCATCAATAGGAATTGTCATTCTATTTGACTTAGTTTTTATCCTTGGAACTCCTCCAAACAAAGATCAAAAGTTTAGTCAAATTATAACACTTGTATGCCTGTTCAAACAAGATCCCAAAAGCAAAAACTCAAAGAAAAAGAACTTGAAACTCAAAACACCATGGATGAAGCTAAAGAAAATCCTTTCCATAAACTCCACCAATTTGAAGGTAAGGAAATAACTGAGGAAGACATCCAACATGCTCAACAAGATCCAAATTTCCACAAGTTCCTAGAAAATATTTTTGAAAGAGATGGAGAAAAATACTTCTTAATGTTGGCTAATCAAGGTATTAAAATTCCACATGACTTTGATGTTAATCAATTGAAAGCACCTCCTAAAAAGACTGAAACTGATCCATCAAACACAAATCTAGTGGCTGCCTTAACTCATCAAATGAAAAATCTCCAACAACAGATTCAAGACATGCAAAGGGGAACCTCAAAAAGATAATTGATACAAGACATCCACCCATATCCTTTTGATCAAAATATCAACATGATTCCTTTTCCCAAACATTGTGAATTCCCAAAGCATGATAAATACAATGGTAAAATAGATCGTATAGATCATGTAAGGGAATTTCGAACCATGAGTCTTGAATTTGCACATGAAGAAACTTACTTGATGAGATTGTTCCCATGCAGCCTAGGTGGACAATGCTTGGAATGGTTCTCCAAACTTGCACCACCAATTAAAACCTTTGAATAGTTGGTTAATAAATTCATCAACCAATACTCCTACAACATCCAACACAAGATAACGATGTAGGACCTTTGCAATACAAAACAGAAAAAGGGTGAATCATTCCTCATATTTTTGCAAAGGTGGAGAAGATTGTTTGCAAGATATTCTCATCCCATACCTAAAAAGGAAAAGATGGAAATATTTATTGACAATATAAATTATGAGATGAGCTATAGAATTGAATTACAATGCCCACGTACCTTTGAGAAATTGATTGAAATGGAATCAAAATCGAAGAAGCTTTAGTCAAAAGAGGAGTCATAAAAATTTACAATGAAAACAACTCATCAAGCTCCTCTAATAATTATAACAACAATGATAGACCAGTTTTTTCGCAAAGAATCAAGAATGCTGGTAACAATGATGCTTCAACTGAAACATAAAATGCAAAACCAATATTTAAGTTGACAACAGTTTCCACCAAAACCAATCAGAACAACAATCCAACCAACAATCAAAACAACAATCCAAGCAATGTTGAAGCTAAACCACCACCATATCAAACTTCATCAAATTGAAGATGATTCACACCTTTGGGATGGTCATTAAAATCAACATTAAAGGAGATTCTTGCAGCCAAGGTTATAACATTACTAGAAGCAAGAGATTTGGAACCAAGAGTTAAACCATCTTGGTGGAATGATGCACATTATTGTGATTTTCATAGAAACAAAGGACACAAAACCAATGACTGCATACAATTGAAACATTTGATACAAGATTTGATGAATAACAAGATTTTCATAGAAGGACCTCAAATGAACAATGATCATGGAGCATTCAAGAATCCTTTACCAAACTATGAAAAGCGAGAGTCCTCTTCATCAAACACCAAAGGAAAAAACATGAACTATGTTTATGATTCTACCGTTCACAATGTTGAAGTAGTGAAGATCAAACTAAGGATATCGAAATCAAGGTCCAAAAAGACATTATTGCAGCTGATAATTCAATTAATGACACCATGATTGAGCATGAACAAAGCATTGTTACAGCTGAAACTTATCTTCATGACAACACTGAATCCCATCAAATCAATGACATCATACCAATGAATTTGATCACACATGTTGCTGCAAATGATAATTAGATTAATGCCATTAAAATTAGAGAAAAATAAGACAATTTACCATTCAATGCAGCCATAAGGGGGTAAGCCAAGGTAATATTGAAGGGAGCTACATCTAAGACACCCACTACTACCTCTACAACTCAATGCAACATAATGATCAAGTGCAGAAAATCCCAGCTCAAATATCCATATTGCAACTCCTCAAAATTTCACTAGCTCACAAAGAAATTCTAGAACAAGCTCTTGTAGCCACCACAGTACCAAATGATCTAGAAGTTTTCCAATTCCAAGCTATGGTGGGACACTTGACCGCACCTCATTGCCTATCATTTTCTGAAAATGGTGATGTATCACTCACCCACCCACACAATGTTTCCCTTCACATTGAGGTTTTAATTCACAAACATTGGGTCAAATGTGTTCTAATAGATGATGGAGCTAGCCTAAATATTTGTACTTTGAAACTTATCCGTGCACTTGGATATTCAAAAAATGCAATTGATGCTAGAAGAAAAATAACTATTAAAGCCTATGATGATGAAGAGAGATCTTCCCAAGGAATAATTGTGCTACCAATTCAAGTAGGACTAGTTGTAAAAGATATAGTCTTCCAAGTGTTAGATAAGGAGTTGACATACAATATACTCTTGGGATGTCCTTGGATTCATGAGATGCAAGCAGTGCCATCCACGTATCACCAATGTTTGAAATTTCCTTTAAATGGGCGAGAAATCACCATTTCAGCTGATTCTAACAATCCACAATATTACAACACACTCAAAACAACCCAAGATACTTTTGTGCCACAGAACAGGGAAGTTAAAACTCCTAGTTCACCCAAAAATGAAAGACAACTAAAATCCTTATCAAAATGGGTTGAGAAAAAGGACCAATCAAAGGATAAGGGTATCAATGATTCTACCATCAAGTAGCGAAATTCAATCAAATTCTTTGTCAAACCAGCTTGAGGAAAAGGTTCAGTCAAAAGAAAAAGGTTTTGGTGATTCTACCCATTTAGATCACGAAAGACAACTAAATTCCTTATCAAAATAGGTTGAAAAGATCCAATTGAAAGTCAAAGTCATGGGGGAATATTCATGTGAGCATTGTTCCTTTCACATATGTTAACTTATCCTAAGTCATATGGGCATCCATCCACATCAAAACAACAATCCTCACAACCAACCATGATTTTTGATGGTAAGTTTGTAAAAGTAGGTAGTTTAGTGGATGAATCAAAAGATAAGGATGTTTTGAATTGGTTATACAAGGATGAAGAAGCATCACAAGAATCAACTTCCAATGTTTTAACAAAACCATATGGTAAAGGTTTTACTATCCTAGAGAAGATGGGATATGATGGAAAGGGTCCTATTGGAAAAAGAAAAGAGGGTATCATTGAACCAATTCAACCTATCATAACTAATTCCAAGGAAAAAATAGGGCTAGGATAAAGAAAAGAATCAAAAGAAGAAACCAAGCAGAAGGTGTTTGAACAAATCCTCCAATTGAGAGATAGCTCTGAAACATATTCTAATGAGTATGAATGGGACTCTCTCTGAAGAATCTTGTCATGAAAAATAAATTGATGTGATACAAAAGTATGCGCTAACACATATGGAGGGAAAAAGCTCAAGTTCTAGACCACTTGAAATTGGATCACAATATATTGATGACTCTAGCAAAGATGATTAGAATTCGAGCGAGATAGATACTTCATAAGAGAGTAACATCATAGACCTCGATATTTCTATTGAACACTTTGATGACATTTCCATCATGATACTCACCCCTTTTGACCTTAGCCAATCTAATGATTTCTTACCATTGGTACACCACAAAATAATTGACTGAGACCAAACTAAACTACTTGACATCCCTGTCTTTCCAAATGATGATGCCATTGTGAATTTCCTTTGCTTTGATGATCTCAAAACATTTTCCACCAACAAATCTCATAACGAAGCTTTAGACAAGGGGAGTTCCAAATCTTCTAGCTGTAAAA
>VDFB02278617.1:0-81003 GCA_007258455.2 Sequoia sempervirens
CATCAACACAACCATTAGAACCATGAGACACTTCACCTGAAGAGCTACACTCTTCAAATTGTCTCTTTGCTTCAATTTCTTGGCAATCTATTATTACACATGTGCTACTACAATCAGACCCATGGCACACTTCTTCCACATTCAAATCTGCAACATTTATTTCATATGACACTCTAGAAATGCACTCTGCATGAGGAAGACAATAAGTTACATACCAAAGAAAAAGGATCGCATATATGATCATCAACATCACATCTTCAAGGGAAAACTCTTCGCATTGAATTTCATTAGTTGTATAAACACCTAGCTCTACATTTTTTTATTTTCATTTACAACTACATCTAATCTATCATCATGCAAAATATTATCAGCCACTTCAAAATTAGAAGCAAGAACAAAGGGAGGAAAAAGATCAAACAAGAAGGAAAATAATTTTTCATTATATACATCACCATCATGTGCATGCATTGTATAATCAGTTTCTTGATTTGATTCATCTAATTAATCTCTTGCATACACGTCCTCTTCAATTTCCACACTACTACAAGAAATAGTAGGGTCATACTCATTCACAAACTATAAATCATCATTGATTTCTACATTACAATTACCCATGGATGATTGATCCAATTGAAGTTTGGTGCAAACATTGTCATCTTCATTTGTATTGTTGTCATTCATTGCGCCAACATCTTCTTCCACCTGCCTGACAATCATTTTCATCAACAACATGTTCACCACTAGCAACTTTTTTTCTTGAGGACAATAATATTGAAATCATATCCTTTATTGGATTATCAACGAAATCAAGACATATGTATGTATGCTACATATTAATCAATTTAAATTCTTCTTGTATCAATTGACTTAGAACCTAGAGAAGCATCATAGGCTCCAAGAAACATGTCACTATAGGAAAGAATGTTAGGTCTACAATCTATTGGGATCTTGGAAAGAGAAACAACAAATCTATGGATGAACTCCATGCTAAACTTCCCCTCTTTCCATTTGATTTTTTATGATTCTTCAACAATACCAACAAGGTCTAAAGTGAATTCTTCTTCAAATACAACCACAAGTTGATTCCACAAAGGAAAAAATGCTCAAGGAAACCAACATACCAAGTCTTCATCTTTCCAATCAATGACCTAACAAAGAATCTCATCCACATATCTATGGGTGCTGGCAAGAAGTTGAGTCCACTTTTTGGCCACTTAGTGGAAGTGTTTTCCCTGATTTTCAGAATTTGACACATTTGACCTTAAAATTTGAAGCACTTAGAGATGGAATCTTGGAAAAAGTGACTACTCATAAAATGTAGTACTCAGAGTCTAGTTTCTAAATATGTAATTTATTTCAATACCCAAATGATACAAATTTATTTTCAATAGATGTTTCTAAAAACCACTGTTTAAAAGTCATTTTTTTTACCATACTATGCATGTGTACGTCATCCATATTTTGACCTAAATAATCATATTTTTCTAAATCCTTTTGGGAAAACATTTTTAACTCACTGAAGCATGCTTTCCATATTTTTTTGTAATTTTTTATTTAATATTTTTAAAAAAAAATTTACTGCCCATATTTGGTGTTTTAAAAAATTGTCATGTATGTCATGTAAAAGATGACCTAAACTTATGATTTTTTTTTATTTTTTTTAAATTGAAAAGAATTGTTTGAAGTACTTTTTTGTGCAATCTGTTCGTGAAAATGTTATGTTGATAAAAAGTTATTAAAATACTAAAAAACCTTGATAATTCAAGTTTATGGGCATGTTTAATTAGAAATTAAATGAAAAATAAAAAATTTAATCTAATTGTGAAAGAAATTACATATTTGGAACCTACACTATCGAATCTATAATGGGTTTTAATTTCGTCAAAAAACTCTACAAAAAAAGCCTTCAGACGTATGCCCAAAGTCAGTATTCTTTTGTGACATTGCTAGGACCTTCAACTTTCAGGTCAAACCAGGTCCAGGGCTTAGGTTCAGATCCCCAAACCTTTTCTTGAACTTGTCAACAAAGCAAAAACCTGACCTACATTTGAATTTTTTAAAAATGGGATCCCCTTTTTTAAATAAACAGGATCTCGTTTAGTATTCACCCGTTGAAAATTTATTAGCAGAGCCGTTGGAAAATGGAACATGATCCCATTTAATAAAAGGGATCCTGATTTATTTAACTCGAGATCCCGTTTACTAAACAAGATCCCAATTTTTTATAAATTAGGATCTTGTTTCTTAAACGGGATCTTGAGTTCTTTTTTACCATTATTTTTTATTTTATTGTAAAAAAGGGGCATGTTGGGTCTGAGAATCATTTTGTACAGCCGACTACAACATATTCCCTATTTTCTATCACCTTTTGTCTTGTTAAAGCTCTTCAAATTGGGATTTTTTTCAATTTTGAAAGGAGGCATCATTGGGACGCTGTGACAAAAGAATTTTGTTGAATTGCTACTTGTTTGAAGGAGGAAGAAATTTTATGTTGAATTGCTATTTGTTTTCAAAGGAGGAAGATGCATTTATTTATTTGCTATTTGTTTGAAGGAGGAAGATAATTTTTTTTGAATTCCTATTTTCTTTCAAAGAAGGATGAAATTTTTTGTTTAATTGAGCTACTAGTTTGAAGGAGGAAGAGAAATTTTGTGCATTTTCTATTTGTTTTCAAAGGAGGAATCTACAAATTTTATTTATTTGCTATTTGTTTGAAGGAGGAAGAGAAATTTTGTTGAATTCCTATAAATGTTTTCAAAGGAGGATGGGAATTTTTTTTTGATTAAGCTAACTTTTTTGGAGGAGGAAGAAAAATTTTGTGCAATTGCTACTTGTTTGAAGGAGGAAGAGGAATTTTGTTTAATTGATACTTGTTTGAAGAAGGAAAAGGATTCTTGTTCAATTGCTACTTGTTTGAAAGAGGAAGAGGAAATTTGTTCAATTGATACTTGTTTGAAGGAGGAAGAGGAATTTTTTGAATAATTGCTACTTGTTTGAAGGAGGAACAAACAAGGAAGACTCTCAATTTTTGACATTCATTTGTGTATAGTTCAAAAAATTTCAATCATGGGATCACAATGTCGGAATAAGAGGAAAGATAGGAAGGTATTTGTAGAAGTTGAGAAAGCCAACTTCACAGACCCCGAAGATCACCTGCATGCAAATAACCTATCATAGAAAGGAAGAGATGGAGACAAAAAAGCAAGGTTGCTCTGCAAGCTTCAAGAGAGATTGCATTGACTTAATTGTATTAATCAGGAGTGGGATAAAATACACTAATCAATCCTTATAAAAGGAGATTGTGCATAACCTAAAAGTAACCCTAATAGGTAGACATTTAATAATTAATATAATTATTAAATGTCACAATATGCAAACTAAAGTGAAATCTTAAGAGAGGAATAAAGGTAACTTAATTAACATAATTGAGTTAAAACCTTTACTCTAACACCCCCCCTTAAGATGAGCAAGAGTGCAGCTACAAACATGTGCAAGAAAGCAAAGGTAACTACAATGCATGAAAGAAAACAAGGGTCCTGGCAACTAGGCTTGATGAGGTACCCAAATACAACCAAATCTCTGTAAAGTGGAGAAATAGAGAAAACCTCATGGGAAAAGCTCTACTCCAAAAAGAGATGAAAGACATGAAGAACATCACTGAAGTAGAAGAAGCTGCAAACAATTGTCAAAAGATGACTGCTATGGTGTTGAAGAACCTCCTCTGAAGATAGGATGATCAGGAACAAGAAGACAACAATTTGCATGAGTGCCCCCAACGACACTACTCGAATCAGATGGAAAACAAAGGCAAACACCTGGAATGAAGATACAGATGGAACAAGTACCAATAGTCTGAAAAACACTAATCAATTGAGAATGGAAGATTCCTTCCAAGGAAAAACCAAGGAAGCATTAGCACGAACAGTATAATACCCCCCATAATGCTGACTGGGAGAGCTTGACAGATCCACTGAAATGTTGTGTAACATCCTATAGTGTATGAAGGAGAAGAAACATCTGAAAGTGCACAAGAAAGCACCTGCAACTGAAAAAGTGGTGTACAAAACAAAGCACACATGCATGAGGCTAGAATCATATGGATCCACTGTTGTCATGGAGGGACACTCACTAGACAAAGGTGTGATGGAAAAAAAAGTCACTACACAACCCCCCCATGGCACTTTATAATACAGTGCGAGTACAAAATATGGCACAACCTTATGTGCAAAATCCCCAAAATACATGTACGATAGTGTGGCACTTTATCTCAGTGCATTTACATAGAAAAAATTGCTTACAAATGATGCTCAAAATGTCATAAAAAGACACAAGACTGGAAATACATGAAGAACATCCAAAAATGAAGCAACCCATGCAAACGAGAAGTTCCCAAGAGCTAATATGTCTAAGTAATTCACCAGAGTGTGAAAACACAGAAAACTAAATAAAATATACTTGGAGTGCAATTTGGAATGGAACTAAAGAGCTCTGAAATATTGTTCCAACGTCGCTGAGATCGCAAAAAATGGAGAAACTGGTCAAAAGTTACGAGCTCGGGATTGAAAAAAGCTCCTTTGACTTCAACTGGTTGTAGAATGCACCAATAGAAAAATGAAGTGATGAGACCTACATCACTGGAAAGTTGACGGAATTAGCTTTCCGACAATATCTTGTTTGCCAAAAAATGATATTGTATGCCCAAGTTATGGCCTCTAGAAGAAAACAACTCCAAAAGGAAAAAAAAAACTAGTGCTGGATTAAATTTGACGGTCAAACGGCCATTACAGCAAAAATATGGGCCTAAATTTGACAGTCAAATGGCCGTCGGCACACTTGCATAACTAGGCTTATTTTGGAAAAAAATGTTTTTTATAAAAAAAAAACAATAAAAAAACTTTACAAATTATATTTTTTTGTTAAAAAAATATATAAAAAATCATAAAAAAAGGTACCCATGGGAAGGTACGCACTTGCGCAGGTCAATACCTACACCTGTGCAGGTACGTACCTTCGGTACTTTTTATTTTTAAAAACAAAACTTTTTTGAAAAAACTTTTAAAAATTAAAGCTTTTCAAAAAAAAATTAACAATTTGAAAAAAACTGCAATTTTTTTTTTGAGGAAATTTTACCTCAATCCACGTGCACAGTTGTACGGGCAAAAAATTTTTTTGCCTTAGAAATCAAGTAAACCAAATATAGGCAAGTTTACAGTCGATCTTTAGGTTTTTGACCACTCTGAACACAATGGTGAGGTCCGTTTAGGCTGAAAATGCTCTAAAAATTTGAGCACCCCCTGGATCTAGCAAAAAAACTCTTTCTTCAAACCCTCACAGATCTGACAAATGGAAGCCAAATTTGACGAAACAAAGGTCAATCTTGACTATTCCGACAGCTCTGGATTCATTGGAGAGATCTGATTTGACCCTGGATGCACTGAAAATGCCCACCTCTTGGATCAAAAAAGGAAAACCCCAAACCCTTGCAGCTCTAAAAAATCCTTCAAAACACGAACAAGAAGCAGCAGGTCTAGAGCTCTGATACCATGTAGAAGTTGAGAAAGCCAACTTCACAGACCCCGAAGATCACCTATATGCAAATAACCTGTCACAGAAAGGAAGAGATGGAGACAAAAAAGCAAGGGTGCTCTGCAAGCTTCAAGAGAGATTGCATTGACTTAATTGTATTAATCAGAGAGTGGGATAAAATACAATAATCAATCCTTATAAAAGGAGATTATGCATAACCTAAAAGTAACCCTAATAGGTAGACATTTAATAATTAATATAATTATTAAATGTCACAATATGCAAACTAAAGTGAAATCTTAAGAGAGGAATAAAGGTAACTTAATTAACATAATTAAGTTAAAACCTTTACTCTAACAGTATTGACCCCTGAAGAAATTCAAGCAAAGAGAGAGAAGGGGAAACAAAGACAAAGAGAAAAAGTAATGAGATTTCGATCAATGAATGATGGTGAAGCATCCAATTCCACAACTATTGAAGATAAAAACATTGAGGAGACCATGGATGTAGATGATGCAAACTTGTAAGAGGTGAATGTGGAAACTAATATGAATATACAAACTACTCCTAGTATGTCTTCAAATATCCCTTCCAATGCTATGGAGAATATTTCAATAGGCACAAGTCCAGGTACATCTTCAAATCCACCTTTGAGCCTCATGGAAATGGTGTTTATTAGAGATTTAGAAGAGGCTGGATATCACAATGTTGACATTGATAATATTCGCAAAGTTAAAGATTTGAGTCAAATTGTTGTTGAAAATGAAAATGAAAATACTTTTATTGAAAATGAAAATGAAAACCGTTTTGTTGTGGAAAATGAAAATGAAAATCCTCTTAATGAAAGTAATTTTATTGAAAATGAAAATGAAAACTGTTTTGTTGTTGAAAATGAAAATGAAAATGAAAATAGTTTTGAATATATATTTTTTTAAATTGAAAGTGGTGTTTTGGACAATCTTCCTGGTAATATTTCTTGGTGACAAATATGAACACATGCTAATAGATTATACAATCAATTTTTTCATCGTAAAAAACTTTCAGTTCAATCTCAACTAATGATGCAATTAATGAGAATGCAAAAAATGAGAAAGATAATGAAAAAGTTAGGCATTTTTGTTAAACAAAGAAGAAAAGATCAATCAATAAAACATGCTATGTCTACTATTGCTAGTGTCATTAGTAGATCTAAAGATAAGAATGCAACAAGAAGAGCTATAACAAACACTATAGTTAATAAATCAACTTTGAATAAAAGAATGGTAAGCAATATTAGTGAAGTTTTAAAAATACATCCTAAAACATTGCTAAGAGCGGCAAGAAGAGAAAGTATAGAAAATGATCCTATCAACCAATGTTGGAGTTTCAATGGTCGACTCCTGAGGTCTGATATGAAATTAAATTTTGAAATTAAATCTTTGATTGAAAAATATTGACATGATAATACTAGGGTATCATCTAATGCTAAAGATGTTTCAAAATTAAGGGTGGGGTCCAAAGTTCACAATCCTCATCCAAAACACCTATTAGATACAACACAAACTGAATTTTATAAAAAAAATTGTGGTGATTTAGTGTTACTTGGTAATATTAAAATAAGTCAAAGGTCTTTTGAAAAATGTGAACCATGGTATGTAAAAATTAAGAAAGAACAAATATCTTGTTGTAAAACACATGTTTAATTTTGTTATTTTTTATGATTTTTTTGATATATACATTGTACTTTGCATACTAACATGATTATGCAGGAATGTGGTATCAATATGCCACCTGAAACAATAAGGGAGTTTATATCAAGTTTATTTTGTGAAAGATCTAATGAAAAAATATTTTATTCAAGTTCTTGTATTTCTAGACAATGCAAGTGATAGTTGTGGAAATCTTTCATTCTTCAAAGTTTGCATGCATGAAAGTGTTGATAATGATTTTTGGAAAACAATTAGTTGATGCTAAAAGATTTAAGAATGTTAACTATTCTCTAAAAGATGGAAAAATTGGAAAGTGTTGTGATTTAGTTATAGAAAAATTTAGTGTACATGCATTCATATTAGAATTTAAGAATAAGATTGCACCAAAACATGTCATGCACTCTCAACATGCTTGATGGCTTGATGGCCAATTTCGCGCATGTAGAAACACATTTCCAATTGGTACTATAATTTCAGTGGTTAATTTTGTAAAAAATTATACTCTTGCTTCGCAAGAGGAAATTCAATCATGCTATGTTTGTCCATATTGTTTATAGACATGCAGATGATAGCATAGAGGATGATAGAAGAGTTATGAGGGAGTATCATTTTTATTTGAGTAACAACCAGTTACACTCGTCAAAGTTTGTTCAATACTGTTTCAATATATTTTATTAAAATTTAAGAGAAAGAGGAATCCAAATGACATAACACCTCATATGGTTAGATAATTGTACAGGGCAGTTCAAGAATACTCGAATGTTCTATTGGTTAAGTAGGGTTCACAAGGAACTTAATGTCCAACATATATGGAGTTTTTTTGAAGCTAGGCATGGTAAAGGAGAACATGATGGAGTTGGTGCATGTGTCAAAAGAATTCTTCCTAGAGAACAATTAAAATTCAAGGATGCAATAAATTTAAAAATGCACGCGGGATTGTGGATTGGTACAATACAAGATTATTTGCACCTGGTTCAAGTGAGTACTCTACAATTCGTTGATTATTTTGGTTGGTTGAAGAAGAGAACATTCTACCTAAAGTTGAATATGGGACAACCAGTGGATCTACTAAATGGAATTCATTTAGAAGTTTGACAGCAAGCATATGGACTATTTGGACAAGGGAGCTTGCATTTTTTTGTCAGTTTTGTATCTCAGGAGATTGGGAAGCATGTGAAAATATAGAATGGGTTGAAGAGTGGGAGCAAAGATCATTGACACCTGGACAAGCACACGATCAATATGAAAGAACTATTGAAGAAAATGATCAAGTGTTTGCATCTAAAGACTATGACCGTGTTTCAAACCTTGTACAAGAAGGTAATTTAATTCAATTTATTTCACTTTATTAAGTTATTTTGTAATACTAAATTATTTATATGGATACGTGCAAGTTATTAAATCAAATTTTGTTTGCAGGACATGTGTATGCTATTGTTGCACCTGAGGGGAATGAAGAGGAAACAAAATATTGGTTAGATCGTTGTGTGGAGACTAAACATAAGCTAATAGCACCTCAAGAAGATGATGATGGATATCATTATCAAACAGGTACGGTGATCCCTTTAAGACATCCCCTAAGTAAATTTTGATAACAAGTTTTTGATCCCCTTAAGAAAATTTTTAGAACAAGTCTTTGATCCCCTTAAGAAAAATTTAAGAACTTATTTGATGATGGTTTTCATGTTTTCCAATAGGATTGGTGGTGGTTGTTGGCACTTGGCTACAAAAATACCTGATAAGGAAGAATGGTCTACCTACATTCAAAGATTATGAAATGCATAAAAAGATTATACACTATTCACATTTGGTGGTGGCAACAAATATAAAACTAGATTGGTATCATGGAAGACCTACAAATAAAGTGCTACGAACAATTTCTATGGAAGAGCATGAGACAATCATAGATGCATTGCAAAAAAGAGAGGATGCAAATGGTACAATGAAATAAGTAAATATAGGTAAATATAGTTTTAGTTTGATATTGTCCTTTTAAATAGATTAAATACATGTTTTGATATTGGTCGGGTGTGTTATTAGTTGAAATTGATTTAAATTGTCCTTTTATAGATCCTTAAGCCATAATCACAAAAAGGAGAGTCTATGCAGATTCAACCTAGACAACATTGAATACTTGGTAAAAATAGGTAATTGTTATTTAAATTATATTTAAATACATGTTTTGATTAAATATATTGATATTGCTTGTACATTAATAGTTAAAATTGATTTATTATCCTTTTTTGTATCCTTAAGCCATCATTTCATTAATCTCATACTTTGAAACAAAAAGGAGAGGATGTTTGGATTCAACCTACACACATGTGTGGAATACTTTTAAATGCAGGTACTTGAGTTGTGTACATATAGATAGTTTTATATAAATTAAAATATGTATGTTTTGATGATATCATTGATATTGCTTGTACCTTTTTGATATCAGGTGGCATGAAGACCTACTACATTTCGGTCATGAGTTTGGGATGTTCTTGAGATGGCATAGCCAAATTTTGTAAACATTGTTTTGAGATGACATATGTACATACATACTTACACAATTAAACATTTTGTACAAATTACAAATACATGTACATACACAATTATGTACTCTATGTACTTTTACGTATCAAAACCAATATTCTATATATTTTGTTTGTTAAATGTGCATGTTTTCCTATTTTGAAACTTTGTATTTGCTTGTATAATCACTAAATATCATGTATAAATTATTGTTAAATCAATTATATAGTCTTCTTTAATCCCCTTAAGATGTCGTATTAGGACCCCTTAAGACATCCCCTTAAGATGTGTTGTATTAGCACAAATCCTAAATATTATACTTAATTATATCATTTGTTGTGATTACTCACCCTAAAACTTATAATACTTGTTTATATCACTTAATATTTATATTTAATTATACTCTTCTTGATCCCCTTAAGACATCATATTAGGACCCCTTAAGACATGTCGTATTAGCACATATCCTAAATATTATACTTAATTATATCATTTGTTATGATGAATCACCCTAAAACTTATAATACTTGTATATATCACTTAATATTTATACTTAATTATACTCTTCTTTGATCCCCTTAAGACAACCCATAAATTAGTGTTGGATGCTATTATTTGTTTTGATAGCTTATAAATTAGTGTTTTTTGTGGAACATGAGGTCAAGAGGACTTCTATGTTCTTAAGTTTTCTCTAGCACTTTGCATGATTTGTAAATATGGGACTACATGATTTAATTTCAAAACTTTAGCCTATTTTTGGATAATTAAGTTCTTTAATTAATGTTGTAAAAGAACTAGGAAATATGGTGTTTACTAATAGAACAACTTTTTTGGCAAAACTCGTTGCATTTTTATTGGTATTTATGTTTAGTTTATAGAATTTCTTAATGCTTTTGTTTGTAAATTATGATTTATTGACTAATTATTGATTGACATGAATTGAATAAGTTCATTGACTAATTATCGCTAATTATTGAATGTACATATCATGTATATCATGTATGGGATCACTAAATTTGTAAAGTACACATATTAAAATGTCCTATTAATTTCAACTATAATTTCATATTTATATTTAATTTCACATTAATTTCCTAAATTAATGTATTGACTATGAACATAAAATGCATAAATGTGCATGTGTAAATTAAAATTGAACAATAATAAAGTCCATAATTTACAATATATTAAGTGCATGAAACCAATATATTAAGTGCATGAAATAAAGTCCATCAGAGTACAACCCATGAACTAAAGTTTAACAAAGTACTTGACAGATGAAATATAAAGTCCAACAGAGTACATGAGAAACCAAATATGCAGTCCATGAAATAATCAAATATAACCCATAAAATCATGTTTAGGTCATGTATTGTCTCTATAATCAAGAGACCTCTTCACACCATGCAGACTATGCAGATGACTTGAAACACTTTATACAAGAGAAAGATGAAACTAGATGTAAGACAATGAAAAATGATTTAATGACAATTAAATTTATAATTCATTATAAAATTAAATTACCATCATATCTGGGTCTGGATGCTTTGGTGCACCTGGACCAACCTCTAAATTCTCTGAATCAATCTACATAAACAAGACAAAGAAAGTTAAAATCAGATGTAAGTCTACAATTAAAAATGATTTAATTCAATTTAATTTATAATTTATCATATTTAAATTGTACCATATTCTGAGGTTATGCACCTTTTACTCCAGGACCTATTTGTACATGCTCAAATACAAGATGTGTCTCATGCTATAAAAGAAAAAGAATTTAAAACATGTATTAGCTCATATTATATATATATATATATATTCAATTTCAAATTTTAAATTAAAGTTGTTCAGAATATATAATTTGTAATTGACTTTAAATATAATAAAAAATTTAAATTACCATGATATCTGGAGCCTGCTCTGCATGTCCTCCTGGAGGTGTAACTATGACTAAGTCATGGCAGACAGTCACACTAACAAAGTCCTACAAGATCAAATTTAAAGCATGTATACTTGAATTAGGTTAAAATGTATATATTCAAGTTTGCACATTTTGTGTAGAATTTTTTTTAAACAACCTAAATTCAGAGACCTCACAAGTAGCTGCAACATCTAATGTTTGTCTGATGCCCATTCTCATTGTCGTGTCACTTACCAATGGACAAAAACTGAGAAACATTGTAGGCAGCATGGTCACGTTGAAGGGGGGCATGATTATCATCCATTGGTAAGTTGTTCATTATATGTCTTTATATTGATTGAATTTGTAAATGTTTATATCGTTTTAACATTTATATATATATAAAAAATCACTTGATCATGATCATGGTTTATTTGTGTCGATCATTATTATAAAGGTGGGGTGCCCTAGGGCACAAGATATGAATTATCACGCCCTGAAGAATGTAGTTTTGCAAGTAGAGGAACATGGAGCTGTGAATATCGAAGATGAAGTTAATGATCCTATGGAAGAAGATGATCATGCGCCATAAAACATAGTTGAAGATGATGGTACAAATACATTGATCTATGACACATTTAGTGGCAAAGCTAATCATGATGATCGAGATGACTTGGATGATGTTCATGATTTTCCTATACTTGAGAAGGCACACGAGCCCCTTTATGAAGTCTCTGAAACAACTCTTCTCTTTGTTGTATTGTTGTTGGTGAACTTGAAGGTTATGAATGGTTTATCCAACATAGCAATCTCACGGATGTTAAGGTATGTCATATATGTCATATTTTTTCATCTATTTTAATTGTTGTTAGTTCATCACTAGTAAATAAAGGATGAAATATGTACCATTAATATTTTTTATATTAATAAATTATATTTTTGTTGTATATTGATAGGTGATTTTTTGTTACCACCATCTAATATTTTACCTCGCTCATACCAAGATTTATTTTCCATTATGAAAGATATTGGAATGGAGTATCAAACAATAGATGCATGTCCCAATGATCATATTATATATCATAAACAACATGAATTTGCAATAGAATTCCCAAAATGTCATATTAGTAGATATTGAATAGATCAACTATCAAAAAAGGTGTCTCACAAGGTTCTTCGTTATATTCTCATTATTCCGCATATGCAATGATTATTTAGGTGCGAAAGTTTAGCACAATTTATGGATTACCATGCATGGAATATAAGTGGAGATGACATTCTTTGAATTCCTACAAATGGTTTTTCATTTAGGGACATGGAGGAAAAATGGCCACACTTTAACGAAGAACCTTGTAATATCAGGCTTTCATTGGCAGCGGACAGTGTCAATCCATTTGGAGAGATGAGATCTATTTACTCAGCGTGGCCTATTTTTGTTATCAACAATAACATTCATCCATGGATGTCAATAAAAAGGGAGCACATAATGTTGGCAATGATTGTTCCAGGTATTTGTTTACATCAATTTTCTTTAATGTAGTAGCATCTCATTTGTCTTATTTGTTGCATAATGACTTATATTTTTTTCATTTAAGAGTCATGTACATTAATTTATATATATTGTAGTAAAATAGTTATAATAATTATGTGATGTTTATGTTTATTCAACTAGGTAAGTACCAAGTTAAAGATATGAATGTATATATTGAGCCTCTTATCAATGAGTTACTAAAGTTATGGAATGGCGTCACTATGTATGACATCTCTAGAATAGTAGGACAGACAATTTCAATTCCATGCAATGCTTGTATGGACAATTTATGATGCCCTAGGGCTAACACTTTTTGTGGTATGTTATAACGTCTGACTACACTTTAACGATATTTAATTTTATGAAGTATATATCATGCATGTTTTTTAAATAATCTATTCATTATATATAATTATAAAAATTGGCATATTTAATCCAATTATATATGATCTTGCAAGCCTTCAAACAAAGAGAAAATTTGCATGTCCAATTTGTAGTCCAAAGATGAAATCTCTTCGTTCAACAAGTTTAGGAAAGCATGTGTTTGATGAGTATAGGCACTTCCTCCACAGAAATCATAAGTATCGAGCTACTGAAAAACATCTTTTCAATGGGAAAGAAGAGACTACATCAAAACCATGAAGAATGACACCTCGCCTATGGAATTTGGAATATAATAAAATTAATCGTCAAGGTTATACATTGGATCAAATTGTTTATGTATCATATATGATATGTTTGGAATTTATATTTTTATATTGTATTTTTTTTACTCATGTTGTAATTGACAATGATTGTCGTTGTTAATTTGTTTAACTTATATGCTTCATGAAGTTCGTCAAGGAATTAATGGTCGGCTTCCACAAGGAATGAAAAGTTATCCCAAAAAATTTAGTAGGTTGCCCTACTATGAGTAGCTACAAATTGTGCATTTGTTTGATACAATGCATATCGAAAATAATATAATAGAAATGTTATGGAAAATATTGGATGGAAGGCATGACAAAGAAAAAATTTTAAAATTTGTAGTGACATTTAGAAAGCCAATCATGCAATGAAAAATGTCATTCAATTAAATAGAGATGGAGACCAAATTAATATAAGCGCCCTTCCTTGGTTATTAATGGAGCAACAAAGCAATTCTATAAAAAAAGTCATACGAAAAATTTGATTTCCCATAGGATTTGCTAAGAACATAAACAATATCATAACAAAGAAAGGTGAATTTGGGTCAGGGATGAAAATGCATGATTGGCATACCTTCATTAAGGTAATTATTCTGGTATATTATATATATTTGTATACTGCATGTACTTTTTAGTGTATTATGTTTACTACTTTTGGAAAAATAATGAAATGATCATTTTATAATTGTTGCAGTACATTCTACCTCTATCTCTCCCAGACAACTTTGACAACAATTTCTAGCAATTTATATATGATCTTGGAAAATACATGAAGTAGGTAGCAATATTTGCTCAATTTGTTGTATAGATCTTATAATTGTCATTTGTTTTACTTGTTATGTAATATATTGTATATTTTTGTTAAATCTCGTTAATAAATTTGCACCTTGAATCACTTGTAGATGGTTGTCATCTAAAGAAATCCATAAAGACGATATAAATTATTGGAAGATAAAAATTACTCGTCTAATGTGTGAAATGCAAAAGTGTCTACCTTTGACATTTTTTAATGCACAAGAACACTACCTCATACACCAAGTTGAGGAGATTGAATTGTGTGGACTTGTACACACAAGGTCAATGTGGATGGTTGAGAGGAACTTAAAATTTTTGAAGGCTTTGGTTAGACAAAGAGCACATCCTGAGGGTTCTATGGTGGAGGGATATATGGTATACCAGACCATGGTGTACATTACTGAATATCTTCCTAAGTTTGCAACAAAGATCCATGCAGATCACATTTGGGATCCCAACTCCATTAAAAAATTTGAAAGGGGGTACTTGATGGGGAAAGGTAGATTGAGGAAAGTGAGAGGTAATTATAATACATTTTACATTTGGTTTTTATGTATATTGTACTTATTTAATTATTAATCTTCAATATACATCAAT
Organism: Sequoia sempervirens; assembly: GCA_007258455.2. Taxonomy (NCBI): domain Eukaryota; kingdom Viridiplantae; phylum Streptophyta; class Pinopsida; order Cupressales; family Cupressaceae; genus Sequoia; species Sequoia sempervirens. Next base: position 15,244 of record VDFB02278617.1, read on the forward strand.
TATAAATTAAATTTGTACACTGTGGTAATTAACTAATTGATGTAGACTTGGGAGGCTCAACTCAACCAACCTATCAACCTTCTTTTAAGAGGCTTCAAAAAAATTTATAATTACCATTTTAAACAATCCAAACAACTCTCAAAGCATGACAAACAACAAAAGTCAGATTTCACACTTTGACTCCTTGAATCCTTGTAGCAGTGCAAACCTAGTTTTTCCCAATAACTCAAAAATTTCTCAAAACACCAGACAAAACCTTGATGGTTTTAGACACCCATTTTGGAATTATTAAACATAATTCAAGAGAAATTACAAGTCCTTTGGACCAAATCACCAAAATCACCCTTTCTATGTTGTGTTGATTAGGCTAATTAGGCCTATTTTACAAAGCAACTAGTTTTTAAACTTTTCATATGCCCATGAAATCTTGGGGAAAAATTTTTTATGCCCCAAAACCTCCAAATCCACAAAAATATTCCACTTGTACAGCTAGATTCTTTCCAAACCAAAAAACCCTTCTTTTAGGCCAAAATCATGAGGGTTTATTGAATCTCCTACTTTCACGACTTCCCAGACCTCAAAACCAACTCAGAAACAACCCATTAGGTCTAAAAATTGGTAAAAATTCATAAAATTAGATCTCCCATACATATTTTGTTGAAACCTAGGCTTGAACCTCTCATTTCACATGTTTTTCTTCACAAAACTCTTGAGGACAACAACTATACCTTCTTTATTTCTCATCCTATGCCATATTCATGCATTCAAAAATTACAAAAGTATCCATGGGGCCTGTTACACAAGTTATAATAATCAAAAAAAGTGTAAGAGCCCCTTTATATCATGCTTGGACTACAAAACCCTCAAAAATAGGGTAACTAGGCTATACGCAAAGAAATGAAACTTTCTAACTCAAATCAACGCCTTAAGCCCTCAAATCAGATTCAAATCAAAGCTAAAACATATATTCATGACATGAAATTTATTTCACATCAAAATATGGCTGTATGTGACTATACAGTGCTGCAAAATAGGAAAAATACAAAAAATTTGAAGAAAAACATAGATTTTTGAATGTCAAGATCTTGTATTTTGAATTCTCAACCATCAACAACCTTTACAATGACCACTTTATGCCTTTTAAAGGCATTTACACCTCAACTATCAAAAACCACCTCTACAATTGACTTTTTAATCTTTTATGATCACAGGAACATAAAACACACTAATTTCAAGGTTGTTAACATGACTATTGAAATGTTTTAATTTTTTAAACTTTCAAATATATTGAAACTCCTAGGACACCTCTAAGACCATGCTAGTGGCTTGATAATAGCCTAATTATAGACATGACACTAACCTTTTACCCTTTTACACATAAATTCTCCAATTTTCCTTAAAAAAACTACAAAACTCTTTAGTGCAAGACTCAAACTCATATCTCAAAACTTCACCTAGAACATGTCTAATGGTCTTAATTGACCTTACTCAAGAAAAAAAAATCCAAAAGACTCACTCTACCTATTGACCATCTGTCCACCTTCAAATAATCGCAAGTTGAGAATGAGGTATAGGTGCTCCTGCACCACTAATTATACGTCGTTTGCGAATTTCAATTTTTTTATATAAAATTGGTTGAGAGTGGGATGCACTTCATTTGTACATCACAAAAAATCTTGATTGGATGATGGTATGGATTGAAAGATGTCAACAATTTGGTCGTGCATTAACATGGGAAGGTGTGGCTTCATTAGTTAAAGAAGCTCATCATAATGGAGATTCCAATGTTACACCAAGGGAAATTGATTTAGCATATGGTTTAAGAGATAAAAAGGTACGTATAAATATATTAATCACCCATATTATTTAATTATTTTTAATTATATTGATGTATATATATGTTGATATTTTTTTCTTTGCATACATTCAACCAAGAATAAATATGTTTATCAACTGACGATATTGCAATAATTTTTACATGTTTGACATATTGCAAGTGAAACACCACAAGACTATGTGGTGCAATGGTCATAAATTTCAAATCAAAAAGTTGGATGACACGAAGAAAACTTGTGATTCTGGGATAACTGTAGTCTTTCAAGTGACTAATGTATCATCTAGAAGCGACATACATCAAGAAGTCTCAAAAAATTGATACTATGGGATTTTGGATGATATACTTGAGTGTGAATTTAGGTCCTTCAAATTAGTTTTGTTCGTCGTCCTATGGTACAAGCTACGATTAAATGAAAATGATCCTGAGAGAACTGTTATTGATCATGATAATGAATTTACCATGGTTAATACAAGGTCGATCGAGTGAGCTGGAAATGAGCCCTATGTTCTTCCAAGCCAATGTGAGCAAGTATTTTACTCAAAGGTTCCAGGTAAACTGGGTTGGTCATTTTTTGTTAGACATGATCCAAGAGGAAGGCCGGTAAAGTATAATGTGGTGGAAGAAGAAGATACCGAAGAACTAGAAGATGATGTAGATGATGATAAAGATCAACAGTTAGTTGATGATGTGCCTGACAAAGATGTTGAAGAAGAGGAACTAGAACATGATGATGTAGGAGTTGTTGTTCATGAAGATGATATCCATGTGGATGATGACATTATCGAAATTGATATCAATGACGATGATGATGATATGACCAATCCTTACAATGTCGAATCTAGATCAGATGATACAAACAAAGAGTTGGATGAATAAGAAGATTAATGACATTGAAATGTATGAGTTATGTAATTATATTATCTATTTGATATTAATTTCTTGATAGAATTATATTTGACTTATGTGGTTACATAATTAATTCATGATGTTTTTCATTTTTATGCCATTACATAATTAATTCATGATGTTACAACTATTGTAGCTCTCCCAGAAATTTCCATATGATCATAATGAATAGTGTTTTGGGAAATTTCATGAAAGATGACACATTGATCGTAGTAGTGAAATAATTGCAGAGTTGTTTAGATTTTTTAGACCAATCACCCTTCGCAATGTCATTTTTAGGATCATCTCCAATTTGATTACTAGGACACATAAGGTAGGATTTGATTGGCTTATCTTGGAGGAACATTGTGGCTTTGTGTAATGTGAGCAAATTTTGGATGGGGTATTTGCTATTGCTAAGGTGGACCACTCCTTTCTACGAAGGCTATACACTTATGATTGGGTCAAGAGTTCTTTTCTTTAGAAAATTCCTATTTCCTTTTTTATAGGTTATGATTTGATTAGATGGGTTATGAAGCACTTATTTCAAGTAATTTATGTCTATTTTAATTTGTAATTTATTAAATTCGAACACATCCAAAATTATGTCCCTTGCTTTAATTGATTATTAGTTATTTAATTATTAACTCAAATGATACCTCCAATTTAACTATATATATCTAATTGAATTTATCTAAAGTGTTTAACATTTTTAGATCAAATTTAGTAATTAACTCAAACAAATTTTCCAATTTAACTAACATCTTTTAAGATATTAAACAAATATGATTTATGAAAGAAGTATATTGGTGTGAAATTAAATATGATTTGTATTCCAATGTAAAAACTACAAAGAATGGAAACAATTCTTTCAACACATAAACTATTATGTAGTAGTCAATTAAAATGAAAAAGCTTACTATATATTAGTTAGGATACACAACTAAGAAAATGATCTAAATAGTCTAATAATTTGACCATTAGCATATAGCAATTTCTATAGAGTTGTAGATCTCTTCCATTTCAAAAACACAAAACAATATTAGGTAGATAATCAAACATCTTTCATTTCTACAGTGACTTATTTATCCTAGAGGAACTAGGTATATAGTATACAAAAAAACCAACAAACCCACAACTACCCCTATTTTGAAGGAGTTTAGTTTTCTCCCCTTCCTAATCTCCTAATATTGTCTAATTATTTTAAAGAGATGAAGGGTCATAACACAACTTTATTCAACCCAGTAAATAGCTTAGTTAATGAAACTTGAAAAATCAACAAAACAATTGCTACATTTGGCATTTCATGTGGAATGAAGAGTGGTGACAATAATCTACTTATAGTTTATTAAAACACTATTTTTAGAAGGCTTGACATTAGAGAGATAGAGAAGAGGGGGAGAGAGGGAGAGATAGGTTTAAGAGGAAGAGAGAGAAGAGAGGGAGATAGATAGGTAGAAAAGGGAGAGAAAGAAGAGGGGGAGAGGGAGAGAAAAATGTAGAAAGGGAGAGAGAGAAGAAGATATGGGAGAGGAGAGATAGCTCAATATATATATAGAGAGAGAGGGAGAGACAGAGAAAGGGGGTGATATAGAGAGATAGAGGGGGATGGTGAAAGAGAGAGAGATAGAGATATATGGGAAGATAAAGAGAGAGAGATAGAGATATATATATGGGAAGAGAAAGATAGATGGAGATATATGGGAAGAGAAAGGAAGAGAGGTGGAGATAGAGAGTTGATGGATAGGGGGGATAGGGAGGGAGAGATGGTGAGAGATAGAGAGGGGGAGATAGAGGGGGAGGGAGAGAAAGGGATATAGATAGGTAGAGGAGGAAGAATAGAAGAGGGGGAGAGAGGGAGAGATAGGTTGAAGAGGAAGAGAGAGAAGAGATGGAGATAAATAGGTAGAAAAGGGAGAGAAAGAAGAGGTGGAGAGGGAGAGCGATATGTAGAAAGGGAGAGAGAGAAGATAGGGGAGAGAGGGAGAGAGCTCAATAGAGAGATAAAGGGGGATGGTTGTTGGAAATATGTGTCTCAATCATCACAGGATGTAACCTCTACTAGGGAGAAGTCTGTGTGACATCCATTATGTCTGGCCAACTAGCAGTAGTAACCTTGTTGAAATTATTCAGGTCGCTATGACCTTGCAGGAGTCTCACCGAACGCTTTTACTTTGGAGCCTATCACTGTGACAGTTTGTTCGTTGTGACCTCTCACCGCTCGTAGAGATATCTGGCCGACAGGCCATTCTATCAAATATTGGGGAGAGTCTTGGGTGTTCGCTATGAGCTCTCAGTGATGTGTTAAAGTCTCATTGACAACGTTTGGTTTAAATTCATCGGGGAAACTCTCATTGGAAGGAATACTATCGGTAAGAAGTCTTACCGATGAGGGAATGTCACAATGACTATATTCCTTCGGGGTAACTCAAAAGGTCCCAAGAAGACATCTCAATGAACGTTGAATGTCTCGCCGACAGGAACACATATGAAGTCTTCGCGGTAACATAAAAGATCTCGGTGTGAACTCTTAGCGATAGACAAGAGTCTTGCCGACTACTATTTGATGCTCGGTAAGTCTGGGGGTTTCAGAGTGACGTCTCAGCGATAGCGGTTGAGTCTTGCCGAAGTTGAATGCTTTAGAGTAACCCTAAATGACTTGATATGATGTCTCGGTGAAAGACAATTGTCTGGCCGATGAAAACTCACATCTGTGTGACTTTGAAGCTTCGGTGGGATGTCTCAGCGATAGCGATAAGTCTCATCGACTATTGGGTGCTTCAGTGTAACGTAAGGAGACTTGGTGGGAGGTCTTGGTGAGAGCGGTATGTCTCGCTGATAGAAGTCTGAAGTCGATGCAACATGTGAAGCTCAGTAAAATGTCTTGGCGATAAGGAAGACTCATGCTGATATCGATATGAAGACTTTGTGGCATCGAGGAGACACTGTTAGTGTCTTACCGAGATGCCAACAAAGATTGAATTCCTTTGACCAAGTGATGACCATCTACGTAGCTGGTATTCAACCAATTAGAGGAGTCGAATTGGAACCGCTGGAAGATAGTCCATTGAGGCAATTCTGTGAGGAAGTTCGACAGACAGGGAACGACATGAATATAGTTTGCAGTTGTAGATGCTCGATGGTTCGGTTGGTTCGATCAACAGTTGGATGAACAGTTTGAATTGTATCAGTGGATGAATTATATTCTGTGAAGACTAAAACTTGTAGGTTCCTATACAAAGATTGTTCATGGTGAATGCTACTGTAATATGGCATCAGAAAGATAAGTCTGATATTTGTATGTAATCTCCATTACTGTAATACAAAGTGATTTCTCTTGGTGTGGTGGGTTTTTCTTCCGTAAGGGTTTTCCCACATATATTTGGTGTTCATATGTGTTTTTCAAATACTTTGTTTCTGTTATCTCTTTCATGTGCATCTTAATTGTACTATAATTATAAATTTTAAATGTGTATTTGCATTCTTCCCTGAGGTTTTGACGTTAGGAGAATTGTTTCCGCATCTGATTTTACTTACAAGTGGTATCAGAGCCTGGCTAGTCATGTTATCCTTGTGGGTATGTTGGGTTTTTTGTGTCAATTATGTTCAGTGGGAGTCCTATAGAAGTTTGTCAATTTCTAATTACAGATTGAGATGGCTAGCACGTCAGGAAAGATTGAAATAGAGAAGTTCAATGGTAGCAACTTTGAGTTGTGGAAACTCAAAATGGAGGATCTCTTAGTGGATCAAGATCTTTGGATTGTTGTGTCTGGAGCGAAGCCTATAGGCATGAAGCAAGAAGATTGGGACCTTGAAAATAGAAAGTCTAAGGGGCTGATAAGGCTCTGCTTGGCAGACTCGGTTCTTCTGAATGTGCATTAGGAGAAGACTGCATCTTCCTTGTGGAAGAGACTGGCATCTATTTATCAGGGGAAGTCTTTGGTGAATAAGTTGTTCCTGAGGAAGAAGTTGTACTCTTTGAGAATGCAGGAAGAAGGGTATGTAGCTAATCATTTGAACACATCTAACATGACGATTGCTCAATTAACATCTGTTGGTGTAAAAATTGAAGAAGAGGATCGTTGTATGATTCTATTGTGTTATTTGCCAGAATCATGGGATCATCTGGTGATGGCTATTAGGAGTACAACATCCAATTTCAAGATGGAAGATGTTGGTTCTTTGTTGTCAGAAGAGATGAGAAGGAAATCTTCTAATATGGCGAAGGAGGCCCTTGCTATTAGAGGAAGGTCGAAAGAGAAAGGCAAGAAGAAGGACAAGAAGTCCAAATCAAAATCAGAGGGGAGATCAAAGTCTCCTGGCAAGAAGTCCAAGGTGAAGTGTTGGAACTGTGGGCAACCCGGTCATGTCCAAAAGGATTGTAAATAGGAGAAGAAGAAGAAGAAGAAGTATTCTTCCAACAATGACTCTTCTCATAGTGATGGAGACGCCTTCATTGCAGCCTTGGCTACACAGGCATCAGATGATGTTTGGATGATTGATTCTGGAGTGTCTTTCCACATGACATCTCATAGAGAATAGTTCACGAAGTATGAAGAATACGATGGTGGAAAGGTGTACTTGGCAAGTGATTCAACTTTGGAGATAGTTGGTCATGGAAGAGTCAGAATCCAATTTCTTGATGGCAGAGTAAAGGGAATCAATAATGTAATGCATATACCAGGTCTGGCTCAAAATCTACTGTCTGTCAGTATGTTGAATGCTATTACAGTGCAAGTCACGTTCTCTAGAAATGGCTGCAAGATGACTAGGGGCTCTATGGTGCTGGCTAGAGGTGCTCGAATTGGTACCCTGTACAAGCTGGATGCACAGGCTGTTCAATGTAACAATGTCTCTGTAAAGTCACAGATAGCTACTCATGGAGAAAAGAATGCAAAAATTTCTGATTCTGTAAACTCTATGGAAGTTAAACTTCCAGCAAAGAAGACTATGCTTTGGCATCATAGGCTAGGTCACATAAGAGAAAAAGGTTTAAAAACCTTGAAGAATAAAAACCTGGTTGACGGGCTTGAAGATTGTAACCTCGAATTTGAATTCTATGAGCATTGTATATATGGAAAGCAACACCATGTTTTTTTTATTCCAGTCCTCATAAATATTCTAGTTTGCTAGATTATATTCATTCGGATGTGTTTGGTTCAGTGAATGTTCCTTCTTTGTCTAAATCAAGATACTATGTGTCGTTCATTGATGATTATTCAAGAACATTTGTTTATTTTTTGAAAAGTAAATCAGAAGTGTTCATTCGGTTTAAGGAATTTAAAAACCTTGTAGAAAATCAGACTGGAAGAAAAATTAAATGCTTAAGGACTGATAATGGCAGTGAATTTTGTTCTGATGATTTTGAGAGGTATTGCAAAGACCATGGAATTAAAAGACATAAGACTACACCTTATACTCTATAGTAGAATGGAGTTGCAAAAAGGTTCAATAGGACAGTGATGGAGAGAGCACGAAGTGTGCTCAGTAGTGCTGGCTTGGAGGAGAAGTTCTGGGTTGAGGCTGTATCTACTGCATGTTACCTAATTAATCATTCTCCAAATTCTGCTCTTGTTGAGAAAACACCTTTGGAAGCGTGGTTGGGTAAGAAGCCCTCTTTAAGACATATTTGTGTTTTTGGCTATGAGGCATATACTCATGTGTCGTATGTGAAAAGATCTAAGTTGGAGAACAAGGTTGTCAAATGTATTTTTATTAGCTATAGCGCTGGCATAAAAGGATACAAGCTTTGGAATCCTGATACAGAGAAGGTTGTATACATCAGAAGTGTAATCTTTTGTGAGCTAAAGCCTTCTTCCTTGGATCTGTAGTCAGAGACAAAGTCAGAAAAGAATAAGGATGTAGTTGGAATTCCTCCTACTCCAGATAAAGAGGAATTGAAAATTCAAAATGTACCTAAAACTGAGGAGAGCTCAAGCAGTTCTAAAAGTTCTGAAGAAGAAGAACCTCAACCTCAGCAAGTGAGGAGGTCAACCCGTGAAAGAAAACAACCTAATAGGTATGTGTTCTCTTTGATAGATTCTACTTGTGCCTATGCTTTAATTTCTAGCACTGATGAGCCTAGGACTGTAAAAGAGGCATTTAAAATGTCTGATTCAGACTCTTGGTTGGAAACCATGAACGAAGAGATGGCATCATTAGAAAAGAATGAGACCTGGAGTTTGGTGCCATTGCCTAAAGGCAGAAAAGTTGTGGGCTGCAAATGGGCTTTTAAAAAGAAGATTGGTCTGGATGGCAGTGTGGAAAATTACAAGGCAAGATTGGTTGCGAAGGGTTATTCCTAAGTAGAGGGAATTGATTATGGGGAGATTTTCTCTCTTGTAGCTAAACTGACGTCTATCAGATTTCTTTTGTCACTTGCAGTAGCGTATGACTTAGAGGTCGAACAGATGGATGTGAAGACAAAATTTCTTTATGGTGATCTTGAAGAAGAAATATATATGTCCCAGCCTAAGCACTTTGTTGAAAAAGGTAAAGAGAAACTGGTTTGCAAATTAAAGAAATCTTTGTATGGGTTAAAGCAGTCACCTAGAATGTGGTACCAAAAATTTGATACTTTTGTATTGTCTTTGGGATTTGTGAGATCAAAATCTGATCATTGTGTTTATTATAAAGCTGAAAGTGATCAAGTTCTTGTTATTGCTCTCTATGTTGATGATATGTTGTTCATAGGCAATAGTAAGCTAATGATTTATGATCTTAAGTCTCAATTGTCTGCTAAGTTCAAAATGAAAGATCTTGGTTCAGCAAGGTATATTCTAGGGATGGAGATAACCAGGGACAAAAATTGTAGAAAACTTTGGCTCAGGCAGAGTAAGTATATCAAGACTGTTCTAGAGAGATTTTGCATGAATGATTGCAAGCAGCTAGTTGTTCCAGTCTTGCAAGGAACAAAGCTATCTGTTGAAGATTGTCCAAAATCTCCTACTGAGATGGAGGACATGACCAGTGTACCCTATGCTAATGTGGTTGGAATCTCATGTATGCAATGGTCTGTACAAGACAAAACATTGCCCAAGCAGTGGGAGTTCTTAGTTGGTTTATGGCTAATCCAGGAAGAACACATTGGGATGTAGTGAAGAGAGTGTTTAGATATTTGAAGGGGACTTCAGATTTTGCTTTGTGTTACCATGGGAACTTGGTTGAATCACAGAGGACTCTCAGCATTCGTGGATATGTAGATTCTGATTGGGCAGGGGACATTGATAGCAGGAGATCCACCAGTGGATATACTTTCAGTTGAATGGTGGTGCAGTGAGTTGGATGAGTAAGCGGTAGGTTGTAGTCACTTTGTCCACTACAGAGGCTGAATACATGGCAGCTACTCATGCTTGTAAAGAAGTAGTTTGGTTAAAACGTTTGTGTTATAACATTGGTTTTGATGCAGGGCAAAATAACTATTTTTGTGACAGTCAGAGTGCAATTTGTCTGGCAAAGAATCCTACTTTCCATGCCAGGACGAAACATATAGATGTACAGTACCACTTTGTATGAGATATGGTGGAGGATGGAAAGGTCAGTTTGGAAAAGGTTGATACTCTAGAGAATGTTGCAGATGCATTGACGAAGCCAGTGAGCACAGACAAGTTCAGGTGGTGTGCCAGTTCAATGGGCCTTAGTGCCCATGATTTTTAGTAAGTTTTGTTGTGCTCTGGAGGTGCCTGTGTGATCTTCGTCAAGTGGGAGATTGTTGGAAATATGTGTCTCAATCATCACAGGTTGTAACCTCTATTGGGGCAAAGTTAGTGTGACATCCATCATGTCTGGCTGACTAGGAGTAGTAACCTTGTTGAAATTATTCAGGTCGCTGTGACCTTGTAGGAGTCTCATCGAACGCTTTTACTTTGGAGCCTATCGCTATGACAATTTGTTCATTGTGACCTCTCACCGCTCGTAGAGATCTCTGGCCAACAGACCATTCTATCGAATATCAGGGAGAGTCTTGGGTGTTTGCTATGAGCTCTCAGTGATGTGTTAAAGTCTCATCGACAGCGATTGGTTTAAAGTCATCAGGGAAACTCTCGCTGGAAGGAATACTATCGGTAAGAAGTCTTACCAATGAGGGAATGTCACAATGACTATATTCCTTTGGGGTAACTCAAAAGGTCCTGGGAAGACGTCTTAGCGAATGTTGAATGTCTCGCTGATGGAACACATATGAAGTCTTCGCGGTAACATAAAAGATCTCGGTGTGAACTCTTAGCGATAGACAAGAGTCTTTCCGACTACTATTTGACGCTCGATAAGTCTGGGGGTTTCAGAGTGACGTCTCAGTGATAGTGGTTGAGTCTTTCCGAAGTTGAATGCTTCAGAGTAACCTTAAATGACTCGATATGATGTCTCGGTGAAAGATGATTGTCTGGATAATGAAAACTCACATTTGTGTGACTTTGAAGCTTCAGTGGGATGTCTCAGTGATAGCGATAAGTCTCATCGACTATTGGGTGCTTCGGTGTAACGTAAGGAGACTCGGTGGGAGGTCTTGGTGAGAGCGGTATGTCTCATCGATAGAAGTCTGAAGTCAATGCAACATGTGAAGCTCGGTAAAACGTCTTGGTGATAAGACTCATGCCAGTATTAATATGAAGACTTTGTGGCATCGGGGAGACACTGTTAGTGTCTTACCAAGATGCCAACAAATTTTGAATTATTTTGACCGAGTGATGACCATCTACGTGGCTAGTATTCAACGAACAGAGGAGCCGAATTGGAACCGCTAGAAGAGGCAATTATGTGAGGAATTTTGACAGACAGGGAATGACATGAATATAGTTTGCAGTTGCAGATGCTCGATGGTTCAGTTGGTTCGATCAATAGTTGGATGAATAGTTCGAATTGTATCAGTGGATGAATTCTATTCTATGAAGACTGAAACTTGTAGGTTCCTGTACAAAGATTGTTCATGGTGAATGTTGTTGTAATATGACATCAGAAAGATAAGTCTGATATTTGTATGTAATCTCCATTACTGTAATACAAAGTGATTTCTCTTGGTGTGGTGGGTTTTTCTCCCGTAAGGGTTTTCCCACGTATATCTAGTGTTCATATGTGTTTTTCAAATACTTTTTTTTTGTTATCTCTTTCATGTGCATCTTAATTGGACTGTAATTGTAAAATTTAAATGTGTATATGCATTCTTCCCTGAGGTTTTGACGTTAGGAGAATTGTTTTCGCATCTGATTTTCCTTACAATGGTGAAAGAGATAGAGAGATCATGATAGAGGTAGAGAAAGATATGGATAGAAAGAGATAGAGAGAGGAGTGAGAGGGAGATATAAAGAGAAATAGAGATAGAGATATAGAGTAGGAGAGATGGAGGGAGAGATGGACTGAATGAGAGAGAAAGGGGGGAGAGAGAGAGATAGCTCAATAGATAGAGGGGGAAGAGGGAGTGGCATAGATAGTGGGAGATATAGAGAGATAGAGATTGACAGGGAGAGATATATCAATCACCCTCCCTATATCTCTATCTATTCATCCTTATCTCTTTATCTCTCTACCTCTCTCTATCTCTTTGTCTCCCTTTCTATTTTTATGTTTCTCATTATCTCCCTCTCTCTCTATATTTTCTTCCCTCTATTTATCTTTGTCTCCTTAAGTGTGAAATGGGTACATTGAATAGGTCTTAAAGGAGAATTATCATATCTTTAATCAAATGGCATGCTACCTTGAGCATAACTCCCCAAGGACACACGCCATCCTTGGATTGTTGACATGAAATGATCAATCAAAATTTAGTTTCTCTTTTCCCTCTCTTTTCCTTTGTATCTCTTATATTTCTCTCTCATGCTCTCTCTCTCCCTATCTATCTAAGTTCATCTCTTTCTCTCATTCTCTATCTTTTTAGTTTCTATCTCTCTTTGTATTAGCTAATAGGCTACATATATTGTGATATTTGAGCTTGAAACAAATCTCATGTCTGGAAACCACTAGTATTGTGTCATTGGAAAACAAGTTTCAACTGCCATTTAATGGTAAACCAGTTGTAGTGTAATGATAAAATCCGCTAAAATATCAAGTAAAAGCCTATATATACTATTATATAATAATAAATATAATTATATTATATATAATTTAATCTAATATTACTATTATATTAATTATATTTTGCATTATATAAAAATATACTTATTATTAATCATTAATTATAATAATTTTATATGTATTTAATAATTTTGTTAAAGAATATAATATATAATTATAATAAGTTTAATAATTATATAATTTATTATGTAAAATATAGCTAATATATACTTAACTATATTATAGAATATTAAAACCTAGCTAAATGGTGTCAGAATTTTCAATTTCATTAACATACTCTTAAAACCTATCTCGTCAAATTGGAGAAGTGAAAGGTCAAAACTAGCATTGAGGAAGAGTTTTGAGGAGTGAAAACAAGGTCAATACTAGTGTCGATGAAGAGTTTGGAGTTAAAACAAGGTCAATACCAACGTCGAAGAAGAGTTTGGAGGAGTGAAAAAAGGTGAATACTAGTGCCGAGGAAGAGTTTGGAGGAGTGAAAACAAGGTCAATACCAGCGCCGAGGACGAGGTTGAGGGCACTCAGGGAAAATCCACGGCCAAGGGACAATGAGTACTGTAAGTTTCACACCCCCATTCTCTTTAACCTGCATTTTTCATGCCTAGTTTCCAAAGATCTTCTCGTACATTGGCACCCCCATTATGGTTGCGCAATTTCTTACTCTTTGCGCATGATCTCTAGATCTCAATTTAGATGCAATCTTTACGCATGCATAATAGGGATAATAGGAGTTTCATGCCTCGAACAAGGGTTTAAAATTCACCTCAAACATTCAATGGGAGTAAATGTGGATCGACCTCTATGATATTGCACTCAAGTTTTGCATCTAGAGCACGCATGCACAAAAATCATGAATACATATTAACACATAGGGTCACACAGGCAAAGAGATTCTTGCCAAGCAGAAAAAAAACCTTAGATAAAAGCTCATGGTTCATAAATGATATGCACGAAGATCAACCTAATACATGGTATCCACATGCCATAATGGTCTACACCTGATTCTTCCAATGCTAAATGTGAATCTCCAAATTCTTTGCAGATTGGCCTTTACTTCGTCATGCACAAGCAACTTACAAACCCAACAACTTATATTAATAGCCTCAAAACAACAATGTACATAGGTAATTAAAACCCAAAACCTCTCTCAAGTGCATAAATACCTTGAAGGAGATGGTTGATATTTTCTTTGCTCAATGCTTCACAAAAGAAAATGGAAACACAAAACACATATCCATATACACAACAAAAATTTGTATGCAATTCTTTTTAGGAACTTGGATGTCATGGCTTTCAAAAGTACCCTACACAAAGAGAATCGTCTACACAAAAGGAGGGATATTGAATGTAAACAAAAAAACATTTTTAATTTAATTATGCAATAATACTAGGTCATAAATGAACCCGTTTTGCTTTGATATCATGTTTGAGAACTCATAATTAAGTCCCACTAAGTTTTTTAAATCATGTCCAACCGTATAAGAGAAGACCGCTGCTATGTGTACTTGGATACCATGGAGAAATGCTCTTTGGGCTCTTTCATCAATCAAGGTATTGTTAAATTTTAACACCTAAAAGTGAGAATGAAGAATCTTTCCTACGATGGTGGCCAATTATGCTTCTCAACACCTAGATTACAAAATCGTTGTTAATATCATTGCCATCACAATTAAACCTATTGCTTGATATATAGTCATATAGGTAAACAAATTGGATTTCTTGATAGTAGATACATTCTAGACAACTCAATCCTTGCATCAAAGATTGTTGAATGGGCCCAACAAACTACTCATGATGCCCTTACTATTAAGTTAAAACTTTAACAAGGCATATGATTGCATCAAATGTCCTCTCATGACCTTTGAATGAAGAACCTTCATTAAAAAATGATGCCATGTCAAGACTTTCAAATGAATGTATTTTTTATTTTAAATATTTCATGTCCAAAATGCTTTATAAAAGGAACCTTTACATGAAGGACCTTCAAATGAAGACCTTAATTCAAAGGTCCTTCATATGAAAGTTCCTTTAATGCCATCCCATTATAGCTCTTAGAGTTGTTAGAGATATTTTTGTTTCAAAGTAGAGTTTGGACCATCAAATAGTGTCACAATGACTCTACCAAGATATCCATAAAATTGACAAACCCTGACTTAACAACCACAAATTCACAAGAAAATTGCCCCATGACAGCCCTAGGGAATCACTTCAATACCAAGTTTCTTGCTTTAACAGACCCCTAAATGCAATGAACCTCTATCATACAATGTTGCACACCAATCCACCGAGTTACAGCTCCAAGACAGTGGGTGGATTGGTGGATGTCATTTCTATTTAGCCCTCAAACCCTTACACAGGAAAAATAGGGCAATCCCTGTATTTGATTGTTTTCTCCCACAAAATAGTGATTTAGCACTTCAAAACAAATGCAAATGAAAGGGAACACATATATATATCTACACCAATGATCTTAGAACATTTCAAGCTTGTACAGATCCATACAACACAAAAGAACTTTAGAAAAACAATAAAAACACATAAAATTGCTTCAAGAACGTGGTATTTGATATGAAATTTTGGTATCAACTCCTCCAACAACCTTTTCTCGGGAATTGGAAGGATTTTTAAATCATACCCCAACTACCTTCAACCATGATGTATAGTGAGTAGGGGGAGCTTCTTTAGATTATCAACTAGATGATCAAACCACCAACTTAGCACAACTCTCTCAAATACTCTTTAAGTGGACCTTTCCAATCCACTATTCCTTCAAGGAAAAGACCCCCCCAACTAGGGTACTTGTACTCAGAAAATCAAGAGGGATTGTATCCACTTGGATCATGTCAAATAAGACTAAACCAAGCCATGACACTCAATTTTGCACTTAGGTAACTCCATTTTCTCATCGCTCTAACCACTAGGCCTCTTTACCACTAAAAGGCTTGTAGCCCTGCCTGGTAAGATAGTCAAAATAAAATCCACATATAAGCTTCTATCAGGCCCAAACCACTGAACTTAGACAAGTAATATATGCCCCTACAAATTCTCAAAACCTTCTTTCTTGACAATGGACAGTAAAAGAGAAATGGACCAAAACAACGCAGCTCCAAGAGGCCTAATTCGCAGGCTACAACAAGACATTTGACTATCTAGGCTCTCCCCTTCACCCCAAAGCCTTGAAATAGGTTCTTACAGGCTAGTTACACCCATTTATATCACTCCTAAGTTCCTTCACAGTTACAATCACCCTAAACAAGAAAAACTCAACTTTTTGCTTCACAATCTAGGCCTGTCACATGAGGATGCCAGGCCTAGAACATTGCAAAAATTCCTCCACACAACATTTTCTCTAGAACCCTAAAAATATGAAAATATACACAAATATATTACATCCCACCAAGAATTAGCATTATTACAATGTGGAGATGGAAGAAAGATCCATTCTTCAATCAAATCCCTAGTTTTGAGGGTTTTTAGACCAGTTCCTGCTAAAATGGTGATATCTTCTTTTATACGCAATGAAAACTTGTCAAACCACCTCCAAAATAAATCCAGGTCTTCACTCTATCCAGCTATAATAGGATTTTACCCATATAGTATGTACAGAGGCTGTACCACGCAGTAGAATAGGAAATTTACACAGATTTTTTAGAAAACAACAAGCTTTTGCATTAGAACTTCAAAATGATTCATCAACCCACATGCCTCAACCAAGAGAGGCTTATTTATATCTTCAACCAACCTTCCCAATGTCTCATAACTGAAATTTGAATTGGTTGTACATTGGGAACTAACAAAACATCATTTAGACACCTAATTGCCTAGTTAAGGCAAGTTAAAACAACTTCCACAAGCCCGAATACAAAGAGCCTTCAAGAGGTGTCAAAAGGCATCAAAACCATTTCAAAACACCAAGGAAATTCCACTCAAGCAGTTGGTTGCATCATGGCATTTTGATTCTTTAATTTTCCAAGGTGCACCAAGCTTACAAAGTGAGGATGGAGACCTTGTGATTACATTGAAACTTATCACCAAGACTCAAAAACTACTACAAGCCTTTAAAGATGATCCTTAGGACCTTATTAAATCTTAGACAACTTGAAATCAAACAAAAAATAAACAAGGCCTCAAAGAGGCATGGAGACCCAAGGTGCCCCTGCACCAAACCAATGTCCATAACTGACTTACAAACACTTAACAACCCATTATTTAGCAAAAATGTAATTTTGACAACTTTTAATGTCAACAATTGCAATGGGATTGGAATACAATATGATAGAAGTGGGATAAGAAATGCATCATTTGAAGAATCAAACCAATATGCAAAGATGAAAGAAAGTGCTAACCCCTTAAATTCAAAAAGTTTCTTTTAACTTTAAGTTTGTTCGGTAGCCAATTATTTTAAGTTATCAAATCCTACCATCATACATAATCAAAATGTTGTTTCAAATGACTATGAGAACTAACTTTCACTATTTGAAGATGTTGAAACCTTGTCATAGAGAACTAGAACATTGATTTAACCACTCATCCTACCTTAAAACATACTAAAAGTCTCCTAGCAATCAAACATAGGAAGATTTAAGATGACTTAAACAATTTTCATTGCCAAAGCATAAACTTATGATGAATTAACTAGTCCTAGTACACACTCCCTCCCCATTAACCACTTAGACATATGGATTTTATCAGTGGACAACTGAACCACCTCATACATGCACTTGAATTATGTCTATTAGTGTTCTAATTCATCTTTTTCAAGACAACTTTAATCAAAATATTATGTATGGTGAAACCATTCTTCTACACAATACATTTGAGGCCTTGGTTGTGTAACTAGTGGAACATAGTCACATTTAACACTTGTTACAAAGTTTAAAGTCATTAATTGCAAGGGTCAGTCTCCATACATTGATTTGATTTGTGATGGACACATTTGGACGGTAGTAACAATAACTTGCAATCTATCAAGACTTGATTACCTTATAACTAGTCAAATTCTAGCGATGAAATGATAGATTAATCATAATGTCACCTTGGGATCACATCACCATGAAATAACTTCATCCAACATCCTTATGAGTGTAGGTACCACCAAATAAGTATTTGTCAGATTTGTCTTCCTCGAGCAAGGGAAATTCAGGAAGAGAAGAGGAAAGTGAGACATGTAGTAGGTCTAAAAGAGGGAGATCAACTAGAGGTCAGAAGATTAGAAGAAAATTCTGCAAACGCATGGAATTTTTCTTGCTAAAGGGGGGTCATATTCTTATGATGATGAGAGCATAGGCGACACTGAGGTTCCCTTGAGGTACAAACATCTACGAAAACAATGGGTACCCAAGGAACTTCCTCCAATAAACACTGATTTTTGTGTCAATGAGAGGATATATTGCATAGCACCATCGTCATTACATGGTTTGGGCCTATTTTGCATGGATGACATAAAGGTCTATTACGACAAAGTTAAATTGATGGAGTATGTCAGATGTTACAGTTACAAATATTGGATGCAACTGGTTCAATATACACGAAGTATGCATAGGTATGCACTGTCAGAAATTATATATAGCTAAAAGATAAGGATCAAAATAAAGGAGTGGCTATGTACATTGATGGAAGGCCAAAAGCATCATGGAATATTGCAGGGTTTATAAACAGTACACAACTCGGGTCAACAAATAAGCAACCCAATTGCATATTCGAGGCGCATGAGGGAAACCATGTATTCGTATGTGCAATAAAATCAATAACTACAGGGGAAGAGTTGCTAATCAATTACAATTTGAATCGCTTAGACACAAACATAGTTACTATGGGGGTGGTATGTACTATATACCATTTTACCCAACCTCCAATTAATGACTCCAATATACCGCTTTGTTATTATGTTTTTTTTCGTAAGTCTATTGGTTTCATTTCGGTAATGTTTTTTTATATTTAATTTTTGTCATAGTGGGACATTGATCGTACGGGAAAGGCTCCGACCCAGACCACAGATCGTGATGCATCTTTAGGTGCTTCTACCCGACAGGTTTACCTCATTGTAATTGCACAAATTGGATACATGCAAAATGTTTTATTATTATGTTTTTTTCATAAGTTTATTGGGTTAATTTCGATAATGTTTTAAATATTCTTGTTGCAATCGATTGACCGGGAAAGGCACCAGTAGTAGAGGAGAATGTCCATAAGGTCGAGGTGCAGTCACTATTATTGGATGATGACATCACATATTCAGCAAACCCTCTCGATATGATAAGGAAAACACAAAAAAATGCAATGAAGAAATACTTCAATTGTTATTCATAGTGCCTCAAGCAGATGAGATAAGAGAGGGTTAAAATATTGACTGAGAGAGTACAAAACTTGCAAGTAAGTTATCATGAGGTCTTTAATTATAACATAAGTTCATTCATAGTTTTATATTTTGTACTCTTTTATGTCATGAACTAAAATATGTGTTGATTTTACAAGATTTTTTGCATCCTCATGATGTTGCTGGCCATGATCAGGGTATTACAAGTGCTACCCGCGAAGTAGGGGTTGGTACAAGTGTCCATCTTGATCTTCCTGCACATACATCACATCATCCGACCCCATCATCTTGGAATATTTGCCTCAATCCATACTGACATGTAACTCTTGAAGGGAAAAGTCGCTGTGACATTATTCATGTCTGGCCGACTAATTGTTCTAAATCCATTTAAATGTTCATGTCACCAAGACAGAGTTGATGTCTTGCCGAATGAAGTCTATCGTTGTGACCTAGATGTATGAGCTGTGATCTTTTGTCGAGTGGAGACCTCTGGCCGACATAATGCTCTTATCGGACGTCAGGGAAACACTTAGGGTCTCGGGGAGAAGTCCCAGCGACTGGTGAAAGTCTCACCGATAGCATATGGCTATCGAGGTAACACAAGAGTCTCAGGGAGAAGCCGCAGTGATGAACGGAAGGTCTCGCTGATGGGGATACAACTGAAGTCATCGGAGTAGCTCAAGGCAATCGGTATGAAGTCCCAGTGACTGAAGAGAGTCTTACCGATAGCATATGGTCTTTGCCGTGACACGAAAGGGTTTCGGTATGAAGTCCCAGCGATAATGGAAGGTCTCACCAACGAGGATACACTTGGGGTCTTTGCGGTGACTCAAAGACTTCGGTATGAAGTCTTGGCGACCGATGGAGAGTCTCGCCGATAGTATGTGACACTCGGGGTGACATGGGATGTTCGCTATGACCTCTTAGCGAAAGCGATAGACCATTCGGTGGAAGCTTTGTCTTCCAGTATGACATCTCACCAACTCGTGGGGTCTTGTCGATAGTAGTATGGCTTTAGAGTGACATAAGAGATCTCGATGAAACCTCTTGGCGATAGTTGAATGTCTTAGCAATAGATGGGTGCCGATGGAAATGCAAATGTGCTCGGTGTGAGGTATTGGCGAAAGATTTTTGTCTCACCAAATGGAAAAATCATGACAGCATGACTTGAAGACTTCGGTATGAGGTCTTGACGATATGCGATAGTCTTGCCGAAAGGAAAACTGAAGTCGATGTAACTTGTGAGCGATGGTAAAACGTCTTGCCAATGGAGAATCTCTAGCTGATAGAAACGCATTAGATGTCGATGGATTCTATATGACTCATGGCGTTCGTTATAACATCTTGCCAACTGTTTGGACTTACGCCAATATCGATATGAAGACTTTTTGGCATCAGGAAGACACTGTTAGTGTCTCACCGATATGCCAAAAAAGTTGAATTCCCTTGACCAGATTGACCATCCTATGTGGAGCCTCATGGACCAATCAAAGGAAGTGATTTTCAAATGGATGGCAGTTAGATTTCTACAACAGTTGCGACGCTGGAGCTGAACTGCATGCAGGGAAAAATCAACACTCAAGTGGAAACTTTCTATGATGGGGAAATGGCGGATAAGGATGAACAGAAGGTAAAAAATCAGTATGCGATAAGATTTAAAGTGTTGATTCTGATTTGGAGAGTGAGAGGTTGAATCGAATTCTTGAGAGCATTTCTGTAATTGGATGAACAGTGAATGAAGCTACTGTGAACTAATACTAGAGAGTTGTATCTCTACATTGTATGTAATTGGTGTTACTGTAATACAAAGAGATTCAACTTGGTGTGGTGGGTTTTTTCTCGAAAAGGTTTTCCCACGTAAATATGTTGTTTATTGTCTTTGTGTATCTTCTTTGTTTCTGTAAATCTTTCATGTGTGTCTTAATTGGTTGTAATTAGAAAATTAAAAGTACTGTCTACATTCTTCCCTATGGTTTTGACATTAGGAAAGTGTTTCCATACCTCTGCTTTCCTTACAAGTGGTATTAGAGCTTGGCCAGTTGTGTTGTCCTTGTGAGTGGGTTGGGTTTTTCAATTCTTTTTTAGTGGGAGTCTGGTAGAGGTATGATAATTTAATTATAGATTAAGATGGCAAGCACATCCGAAAAGATGGAAATAGAGAAATTCAATGGTAGCAAATTTGAGTTGTGGAAACTCAAAATGGAAGATCTGTTAGTAGATCGTGATTTATGGCTTGTTGTGTTTGGAATGATGCCTCAAGGCATGAAGCAAGAAGATTGGGATCTTGCAAATAGAAAGTCTAAGGGGCTGATAAGACTCTGTTTGGCAGACTCTGTTCTTCTGAACGTGCATGAAGAAAAGATTGCATCTTCTTTGTGGAAAAGACTAGCATCTATTTATCAAGGCAAGTCCTTGGTGAACAAATTGTTCTTGAGGAAGAAGTTGTACTCTTTGAGAATGCAGGAGGGATGATCCATTGCTGATCATTTGAATGCATTCAACATGCTGATTGCTTAGTTAACATCTGTTGGTGTGAAGATTGAAGATGAAGATCGCTGCATGTTGCTGTTATGTTCATTGCCAGATTCTTGGGATCATCTGGTGATGGCTATTAGGAGTACGACATCCACTTTCAAGATGGAAGATGTTGCTGCTTCTTTGTTGTTAGAAGATATGAGAAGGAAATATTCTGAGATGGCAAAGGAGGCTCTGGCTGTCAGAGGTAGATCGAAGGAGAAAGACAAGAAGAAAGACAAGAAATCCAAATCGAAATCAGAAGGGAGATCAAAGTCTCTTGGCAAGAAGTCCAAGGTGAAGTGCTAGAATTGTGGGCAACCTGGTCATGTTCGAAAGGATTGCAAGCAGGAGAAAAAGAAGAAGAAGAACTCTTCTGGAAATGATTCTTCTCAGAGTGATGCAGACGCCTTCATTGCATCTTTGGCAACACGGGCATCAGATGATGTCTGGCTGATTGATTCTAGAGCATCTTTCCACATGACATCTCATAGAGACTGGTTCACAAAGTATGAAAACTATAATGGTGGAAAGGTGTATTTGGCAAGTGATTCATCTTTGGAAATTGTTGGCTGTGGAAGAGTCAAAATTTAATTCCCTGATGGAAGAGTGAAGGGAATCAATGATGTGATGCATATACCAGGTCTGGCTCGAAATCTACTTTCTGTAAGTAAGCTGAATGATATCGGAGTGCAGGTCATGTTCTCTGGAAATGGCTACAAGATGAATAGAGGCACAATGTCGTTGGCTAGGGGTGCTCGAATTGGTACCTTGTACAAGTTGGATGCACTGGCTGTCCAATGCAATAGTTTCTCTACAAAGTCACTAAAAGCTACTCATGGAGAAAAGAAGGAAAATGTTCCTGATGGTGTAAACTCCATGGACGTTAAACTTCCAGTAGAAAAGACTATGCTCTGGCATCATAGGCTAGGCTACATTGGTGAGAAAGGTTTAAAAACCTTGAAAAATAAAAACCTGGTAGAAGGGCTTGAAGATTGTAACCTTGAGTTCGAATTTTGTGAACATTGCATATATGGTAAACAACACCGTGTTTCTTTTTATTCCAGTCCTCACAAATCTTCTAGTTTGCTTGATTATATACATTATGATGTGTTTGGTCCAGTGAATGTTCCTTCTTTGTCTAAATCAAGATACTATGTGTCGTTTATTGATGATTATTCAAGAAGAACATTTGTATATTTTCTGAAAAGTAAATCAAAAGTGTTCAGTCGGTTTAAGGAATTTAAAAACCTAGTTGAAAATCAGACTAGTAGGAAGATAAAATGTTTAAGGACTGATAATGGCTGTGAGTTTTGTTTAGATGAATTCGAAAGGTACTGTAAGGATCATGGGATTAAAAGACATAAGACTACACCTTACACTCCACAACAAATTGGAGTTGTTGAAAGGTTCAACAGGATGGTAATGGAAAGAGCACGAAGTATGCTGAGCAGTGCTGGCTTGGAGGAGAAGTTCTGGGCTGAAGCAGTCTCTACAACATGTTACTTGGTAAATCGTTCTCCTAACTCTGCTCTTGTTGAGAAGATGCCTTTGGAAGCATGGTTTGGAAAGAAGCCCTTTCTGAGACATATTCGTGTCTTTGGCTGTGAGGCATATGTATATGTGTCATTTGAAAAAAGATCTAAGTTGGAAAACAAAGCTATAAAGTATATTTTTATTGGCTATAGTGCTGGAATAAAAGGATACAAGCTTTGGAATCCTAAGACTGAGAAGGTTTTGTACATCAGAAGCGTTATCTTTCATGAGCTGAAGCCTTCTACACTGGGTCCGTAGAGAAAGGATGTAGTAGGAATTCCTCCGACACCAGATAAAGAGGAATTGAAAAATCAAAATGTACCTGATACTGAGGAAAGCTCAAGTAGCTCTAAAAGTTTTGAAGAAGATGAAGAACCACCTTAGCCTCAGCCTATGAGGAGGTCAATTCATGAAAGAAAGCAACCTGATAGGTATGGGTTTTCTTTGATTGAGTCTACTTGTGCCTATGCTTTAATTTCTAGCACTGATGAACTTAGGACTGTGAAAGAGGCATTTAAAATGTCTTATTCAAACTCTTGGTTCGAAGCCATGAATGAAGAGATGGCATAATTAGAAAAGAATGATACCTGGAGTTTGGTGCCATTGCCTAAAGGCAAAAAAGTTGTGGGCTGCAAATGGGTTTTTAAAAAGAAAATTGGTATGGAAGGAAGTGTAGAAAAATATAAAGCGAGGTTGGTTGCGAAAGGTTATTCCTAGGTAGAGGGAATTGATTATGGAGAAATCTTTTCTCTTGTAGCTAAGCTGACATCTATCAGATTTCTTTTGTCACTTGCAATTGCATATGACTTAGAGATTGAACAGATGGATGTGAAGACAACATTTCTTCATGGTGACCTTGAAGAAGAAATTTATATGTCCCAGCCATAGCACTTTGTGGAAAAAGGTAAAGAAAGACTAGTTTGCAAGTTGAAGAAATCTCTGTATGGGTTAAAACAGTCTCCTAGAATGTGGTACCAAAAGTTTGACACTTTTGTTTTGTCATTAGGATTTGTAAGATCAAAATATGATCACTGTGTGTATTACAAAGCTGAAAGTGATCAAGTTCTTATTATTTCTCTATGTTGATGATATGTTGTTCATAGGCAATAGTAAGCTAATGATTTCTGATCTTAAGTCTCAGTTGTCTACAAAGTTTGAAATGAAAGATCTTGGTGCAGAAAGGTATATTCTGGGAATGGAAATAACCAGGGACAGGAAAAATAGAAAACTTTGGCTCAGTCAGAGTTAGTACATCATGACTATTCTAGAGAGATTTTGTATGACTGATTGCAAGCAGCTAGTTGTTCCAGTTCGCAGGGAATGGAGCTATTTGTTGAAGACTGTCCAAAATCTCCTACTAAGATGGAAGACATGACCAATGTGTCGTATGCTAGTGCAATTGGCGTCTAATGTATGCAATGGTCTGTACAAGGCCAGACATTTCCCAAGCAGTGGGAGTTCTTAGTTGGTTTATGGCTAATCCTGGAAGGACACATTGGGATGCTGTGAAGAGAGTGTTTAGATATCTGAAGGGCACTTCAGACTATGCTTTGTGTTACCATGGGAACTTGGTTGAATCATAGAGGACTCTCAGCATTCAAGGTTATGTGGACTCTGATTGGGCAGGGGACATTGACAGCAAAAGATCCACCAGTGGATATGTTTTCATGATGAATGGTAGTGCAGTAAGTTGGATGAGCAAGCTGTAGTCGCTTTTTTCACTACAAAGGCATAATAAATGGTAGCTACACATGCCTGTAAAGAACCAATCTAGTTAAAACGTTTGTGTTCTAACATTGGTTTTGATGCAGGAAAAATTACTATTTACTGTGACAGTCAAAGTGCTATATGTTTGGCAAAGAATCCTACTTTCCATGCCAGGACGAAACATATAGATGTACAGTTTCACTTTGTATGAGATATGGTGGAGGATGGGAAGGTCTCTTTGGAGAAAGTGGATACTTTGGAAAATGTTGCAGATGCATTGACGAAGCCTGTGAGCATAGAAAAATATAGGTGGTGTTCCAGTTCGATGGGCCTCTTGGCCCATGAATTTCAGTAGTTTTATTATGCTCTGGAGTTGTCAGTAAGGTCTTCGTCAAGTGGGAGATTGTTGGAACATTTGCCTCAATCCATACTGACATGAAACTCTTGAAGGGAAAAGTCACTATGACATTATTCATGTCTGGCCGACTAACTGTTCTAAATCTGTCTGAAATGTTCATGTCGTCGAGACAGAGTTGATGTCTTGCCGAATGAAGTC
Source organism: Sequoia sempervirens (assembly GCA_007258455.2). NCBI lineage: Eukaryota > Viridiplantae > Streptophyta > Pinopsida > Cupressales > Cupressaceae > Sequoia > Sequoia sempervirens. Next base: position 40,660 of record VDFB02278617.1, read on the forward strand.
TATCATTGTGACCTCAATGTATGCGCTATGACCTTTTGTTGAGTGGAGACCTCTCGCCGACAGAATTCTCTTATCGAGCGTTGGGGAAACACTCAGGGTCTCGGGGAGAAGTCCCAACGACTGGTGAAAGTCTCACCGATAACACAAGAGTCTCGAGGAGAAGCCTCAGCGATGAATGGAAGGTCTCACCGACAGGGATACAACTGAAGTCGTCGGAGTAGCTCATGGCGATCGGTATGAATTCCCAGCGACCGAAGAGAGTCTTACCGATAGCATATGGTCTTCACAGTGACACGAAAGGGTTTCGGTATGAAGTCCTAGTGACAATGGAAGGTCTCGCCGACGGGGATACACTTGGGGTCTTCATGGTGACTCAAAGACTTCGGTATGAAGTCTTGGCGACCGATGGAGAGTCTCACCGATAGTATGTGACACTCGGGGTGACATGGGATGTTCGCTATGACCTCTTGGTGAAAGCGGTAGACCATTCAGTGGAAGCTTTGTCTTCCGGTATGATGTCTCACCGACTCGTGGGGTCTTGCTGATAGTAGTATGGCTTTGGAGTGACATAAGAGATCTCGATGAAACCTATTGGCAACAGTTGAATGTCTTAGCGATAGATGGGTGCCAATGGAAATGCAAATGTGCTCGATGTGAGGTCTTGGCGAAAGACGTTTGTCTCACCGAATGGAAAACTCATGACGACATGACTTGAAGACTTCGATATGAGGTCTTGATGATATGCGATAGTCTTGCCGAAAGGAAAACTGAAGTCGATGCAACTTGTGAGCGATGGTGAAACGTCTTTCTAATGGAGAATCTCTGGCCAATAGAAATGCATTGGATGTCTATGGATTCTGTATGACTCATGGTGTTCGTTATAACATCCTGCCAACTATTTGGACTTACGCTGATATTGATATGAAGACTTTGTGGCATCGGGGAGACACTGTTAGTGTCTCACTGATATGCCAACAAAGTTGAACGCCCTTGACCAGATTGACCATCCTATGTGGAGCCTCATGGACCAATCAAAGGAAGCGATTTTCAAATGGATGGCAGTTAGATTTCTGCAACAGTTGTGACGCTGGAACTGAACTACATGTAGGGAAAAATCAACGCTCAAGTGGAAACTTTCTATGATGGGGAAATGGCGGATAAGGATGAATAGAAGGTAAAAAATCAATATGCGATAAGATTTAAAGTGTTGATTCTGATTTGGAGAGTGAGAGATTGAATCGAATTCTTGAGAGAATTTATGTAACTGAATGAATAGTGAATGAAGCTACTATGAATTGATACTAGAGAGTTGTATCTTTGCATTGTATGTAATTGTTGTTACTGCAATACAAAGAGATTCAGCCTGGTGTGGTGGGTTTTTTCTTGAAAGGGTTTTCCCACGTAAATCTATTGTTCATTGTCTTTGTGTATCTTCTCTGTTTCTGTAAATCTTTCATGTGTGTCTTAATTGGATTGTAATTAGAAAATTAAAAGTAATGTATGCATTCTTCCCTATGGTTTTGACGTTACGAAAGTGTTTCCGTACCTCTGCTTTCCTTACAAAATATGTGTTGTTTTTACAAGATTTTTTGCTTCCTCATGATGTTGCTGGCCATGATCAGGGTATTACAAGTGTTGCCCGCGAAGTAGGGGTTGGTACAAGTGTCCATCTTGATCTTCCTGCACATACATCACATCATCTGACCCCATCATCCATGCCTATATTGTCGACTGAAATTTCGGTAACACATAGCATGCAGACATCGAGTAGTACTGGTGATGCAGAGGCCACTAGTTTTGGTGATGTTTTAGTAGCATTTCTTAGATCTTCCCGTATTACTAGTATGGGAACATTTCCGGTCACATTTGTGGTGACTGAGGATTTCGTTCCCATAAAGATAGACAAGGTCCCAGGTACTTTAAAATGTTTTAATTATTATTATATATAATCCAATTGAAATTTACTTATTGATCACTCTTTTTAGACTAATGATCCCATGATCATTTTGTAGGAAATGATGTTTTTTATAAACATCTAGGTGATATGACATTGGAGCTCTTTGGTCCCACCATACGTACATGGTGGAATGCCCAAAAATATGATTTAAAAGATGAGCTCATTAACCATTTAGTTGTGTGGTTCGGTGATAAAACATTCAACTGAACCAAAGTCCTTAAGAGAGATGGTACCTATCTAAAGTATGTAAGGGACCAATATAGGTCACATTTAGAGAAGAAAAAAAACTACGAGTGTCCCCCCATAACTCCAGAGGGGGAGTGGAAGGACCTGGTGTCAAATGGAAAGAAGAAGGCTGAAAATAAAAAAGGAAAGACACCACCGGAAGGTATGTGATACTATCAACAATGTAATTATATACTGATTACTCTTTATTTTTACATAATCTAACATATTTCAAACTTTTCATAGTCTGCCCAGCACATCGAAGGCAACAAAGGAAAGACTAGAAAAACACGGGTATCACAAACTTGGCTCTGGTGGTTATATGAAATTAGTCACACGAATTGTAAGTATCAATAAATGAAATATTGCATCCAAATAATAAATTGCAAACAATTTTGGTTTTATCACACCATAGAAGAAAAATTCATGATCTTATGCAAAAATGCGGGCTCAATTCAACAGAGTGCCCACAGAAGAGGACATGAAGATTTCCTTCCAACAAGGCTAAAAGTCGGGGTTGACACCTAAGAGTCTTGATTGGGAAAACACAATCTTCCACTGCATCTGACATGTAGGTAAACTCAATAAAGTTTATTTAAAATTGAATACTTGTGTAATCTATTCAATATTAATTTCCACCATAAAGTAATTATGTGCCTATTTGTTTTAAACAGACAAACAATGATAATACTGCACATGACATTGGAATGCAACCTGGTAAGGGTGGAGCACAACCTGCAGATGAAGGTCATGGTGTGCATCCCGGTACTGTATGTATTTATGTGCTATACAAAACACAGTATGGATTAATACAATTAAACATCTTTAATTGCAATTGGTGTATTAATTAATGTAACCTTTTGTGTTTCAACTTTAGAGCATGTAGAGCATGATCAACATGTTGAGCATGATCAGGCTAGAAAATATTAGGAACATGATGTGGCCCCATCAGGTAAAGAGGACCACTCTAATGTTCTTCTAAACATATTTAATTACAATTGGTGTATTAATTAATGTAACCTTTCGTATTTCAAATCCAGATCAGGATTTAGAGGGTGTTCAACATGAGGCTATAAGACAAGATCAAGAACATGATGTGGCCCCATCAGGTAAAGAGCACCACTCTAATGTTCTTTTAATTAATGAAATACTTGTAACAATAATAATAAAACATATCAATTTAACATTTCTTTGTTATTGCAATAGACCCCACCTTACAACGACCTTCACGTTGTGATCAGTGCACGACTAGGTGTACATTAAGATCATGAGCATAGGGAAAAAAAACTTAAGGGGGGACAAATGATTTAGAAAAGGATACTCCACTTCAGCTTTTGTTAGCTTCAAAAAAGAAACAAAAAAAAAAGTGATTGTAATCATATTATGACAACCACATTTTTGATAATATGTAAAAACTCAAAGAATGAATGTTATATGTTAATGAATGAATGCGAATATGTTAATGAATGAATTTTATATGTTAATGAATGAATGTTATATGTTATTAATGGATGAATGAATGATTAATGTTATATGATCAGGTATGGGGAATTGAGAGTGATGTGAGGGGGGGGGGGCCCAAATGAGCTTCCGTCACGTGGTTGGCCCTGTTAAGTAGAGAATATTAAACTATTCTCGAAACAAAGAGAAGCTCAATAAGGTAATGCAATTTTCAATATAAGAAATGCATCGTTTGAAGCATCAAACCAATATGCAAAGATGAAAGAAAGTGCTAAATTTTCACTATGGTGGCAGAAAAATGATTCTTTATACCCTGATGCCTTCATTTTCCAAGCCAATTTCTCCTACTTTGCATAGCTCTGCCATGTTTGTGGATGTGATATGACTCCTACACAAAAAACATGTACTAGTTTACGACCTTCAATCCAACTACATCCAAGTATCTTTGTAATTCCTCTATTTTTCATCAATCTCTTTACTATTTGAACCTTGTACATATGTTTTAGATGAAGAACCCATTATTATGAAATGTGCCTCTAGTTGAGTAAATTGAATCTATGCTTTGCATCATAATTTGAAGTTGTTTCCATTCCAATGTTCTGAGTTTAGTTTGTTTGTATGGATTTTTATAAATACCACATTGTGTTGTGTGTGGATTTGGTTTCAAAGCTCTGTTTCTTTTGTTTTTAGTGGTGACATAACTCTAAAATTTGACTTTTGTGCATAACAAGTTAGTGGAAAAATTGACAGCTCTGAAGGGTTTAGAGGCTCGATTGAGATAGATACACAGATATTTGGATCTTGTTGTTGATGGGAGGCTTCCACTTAACCATGAAATTTTGTATCATCTGTAGGTATGCAAAAATTTCTCTTCTTATATTCATTCAACTTACTGTCTTCCTTACCAAAATCTACCCTTGTTAAGCCACAACCATAACTAGCACACTATCATAATGCTTCAATCTCAATCATTAATCTTTGTCTTGACAAAAAGGATAATAGTCATTAATACATTACTAAGGGTAAACATATTTCAAAAAGACCTATGGAGGATAAACCACAGTCTACCTTTGCTAAGGGCACATGATAGTCTTTTGGATTGTTTACAAATTCATATCTATGATCACTTTCCATGTCTTGAAATTTAGCATGTAAAACCTAAGACTCATTTCCTCATATGCTTCATGCCTCCAAGTCTGTCCACAAAAATTTCATGGCACAAGTCTTTCCACAAAAAACTTCATGCTCTATGACTCCTAGTCTATGATCTATTTTCTTGCATTTGTTCTCTCAACATTGTTCCTTTTGTATGCAATTGCATCAAAAACTTGATTAGAGAACCATTGAAATCATCTACTTTACAACATCAAAACCTGATTAGAGAACCATTCACATCCTTTACTTTACATCATATCATTCTACATTGCAATTGTATCCCTTCAAGAAAAAATAATCAAAAACCTATACCAAATCACCAAGGCACATTAACAACCATCTATACCTTCTCACTATAACCAATTATCGGACCTTCAAGACAATAGGTTCATCATCTACTTCACAACTTTGTCCATTCCAACTTATTGTCCTTTTTGCAATCAAGTCATCATTCATGCATATTAAATTCACCATACCTAAATCATTAAAAACAACATACACTGCCTTCTATACCTTATCCTTCACCAAAACACCAAGGGCCATGTTTAACAAACCAAATGCAGTTGCTAACTTTTCACTATGGTGGTAGATAAATGATTCTTTTTTCTTCTATTCCACAACATTAAGTAAAATTCTTGAAACTAGAAATACCCTACTGCCTCCATGTGCCAAGCCAATTTCTCCAATATAGACTTATTGGGTATCACCAATATAGAAGATAGTCACCAATATAGAAAAGTTATGCAATCATCCCATAGAATCTTCTTTTTTCCAAGTCATCTTGAGTTTTCCTATAGAAATAATGGTTTTGCTATGTGATTATGAGATCATCAAATCATTGAGCTCTGCACCCACCTTTCTAATGTCAATGTTGTAGGATTCGAGAGTTTTTCCTTATATTTCCATAGGTATTTCTTTAGTCCTCTCAAATTTATGCATTCATGTGTCATTTGAGAGGGTAACTCCATAAAGGTTTTGTCACAATTGAAGAATAATGCATTAGCTTATGTCCATCATGAAAATAACAAGGGTTATTATGGGGAAATTTGATAGGAAATGAGTAGATCCTAGAGTATGCTACAAGCCTTCATACTACAACCTTGTTCATGATAGAAGATTCTTGTTTTGTGACATGGAAAGAATAAATTAAGTGATTGACAGACCAAGGATAGTGAACTATGTAGGAATATATGAAAGGGAAGTGATCAAGCATCTACTACTATGGCAAGGCCAAGAGACACAGGTGGGTAGAGATCTTAAGCACAAGATGGTGGCAATCAAGATAAGGAATCAATGTTAAAAGATAGAGCATAGTCCATTAGAAATCATTGGATAGTCATGAATACCAAATGATCATTAACAATGTCAAGGGGTAGTGACTTCATCTCAAGAGATAGTCATTTAAAATACATGTCAAGTGGACTATGCAAAGATAATTGAAGGTAGTGAAAAGTGACAAGTGCAGTGTCAAATGAAAGATACAATGATTTCTTAAAACTAGGGATAATCATAGCAACAAGTTTAATACTCACCATAAAATGATGACGAAACAATAATGTAAGGAAAGTCATGATAATGTTTAGTACAATGACCATGAATGCAAAGTTTAGGATAGCTTTGGTCCATTAAAGGTATTCATAGGAAGGACAAGTCATGACTATCCTCAACGACGAGTAAGATTTAAAGAGAGTCATATCATCATGACTGTCTAGACATATTGATAGTGATAAAGATTCCATGAGATGTAGGACAATAGTAGATAATAGCAGCAAGGCAGTGATCTGTTTGATAGAATACTTTGGCATACATGTATGAAAAATTTCGTAGGATAGACAAGGCAATGAACTACTTGAAAATTTGCCTCAAATAAATGTGGTCTCATGGAATGCCATGACAAGCTAATGCAATTGGCAGTTGCTCCTAGATATTAGTTACACAATGTGAAGTAATTGCATAACTGCTTAGGTTGACCGTAATAAACTGTATTGTAATTGAAATTTCATCATCTATCAACATCTAGTTATTAGTTATGCAATGTGAAGTAATAATTTGAGTTTGAAAGGTGTGCAATGCAATGAATGTAATCAACGATATCATGAATATAAACTACAAAAATATATTTTCTACAATTCATTAGTTAAACTCTTTATTTTATTTTGTATTCTATTATCTAATTGAACATATGTTCATGTGTGAAATAGGATAAGATAGGCATGACTGCAGCTTTTGAAGGTGCATTATAGACTCTACGTAGGTATGTCTACCAGGGCAGTTGCCACTACAACATATTACAAGCCTAATTTTCAGATTGCTTCATTTAGCATCACCAATCATCTCCTCAAGAACATTGTCCCTATTTAAAATGATGGAAATATTTTGCATCTATCACAAAAATTTCTATTTAAACAGTCATTTTTGTGCATATCCTACAATCATTTAATTCCAAGAGATGACATCTCTTTGAGCCATTCCATCAAATAGTTCACATGCCCTATCTATACTTCCACATTTTGAATACATGTCTACTAGAGCATTTCCAACTATAATATTTGACAAAACTCCCCCTTCCATTATGTTATGATGGATGTCCATACCCTATTCCAAAGCTCCCCTTATGGCATAGGAAGGGAGGATGTTGACAAAGGTTGTTGAATTTGACTTTACACCAGCCAATTACATTTGCTTTAAAATTTCTATTTTGTGCATATCCTGCAATCATTGCAGTCCATGAGACCACATTTCTTTGAGGCATTATGTCAAATAGTTCATGTGCCTTGTCTATGCTTTGACATTTTGCATACATGTCTAACAGGGTAGTTGCAACTACATTTGATGAAATTCCTCTATCCTTTATGTTTTGATGGATGTCCATACCCTATTCCAAAGCTCCCCTTTCGGCACAGGCATGGAGGATGTTGGAAAAGGTTGTGGAATTTTTATTTACACCCATCAATTGCATTTTCTTGAATTTTTGTAAATCCTTTCCAACAAATCCATTTTGTGCAAATGAAAGAATGCCTAAATTGGAACGAATACTTTTTAAAAAAAAATTACACTGTTTCATTGAAATTTCAATGAATGCAACCGATGAAACAACAAAAGCATCCGACGAAATTTCTATACCTCTGACGAAACTTTCATCATTATGACTTGCCACTTTCATCGCAATTTCAATGCACTTCTAATGTTGTTCCGACACTTTGGCAGAGGCATACCACTTGTGTTCTCGCTATTGTTCGTCACTAGATCGACACACTTTTCATCAAAATTCCGACGAACACCTGATCCCTTTTTTGTGGCGACAACCGATGAAGTTAGGTCGTTATTTTGATGTTTTAAAGTTTGTTGGTAAAGCAAGGAAAAGTCTACGATGAAAATTGTTTCAATGTTTCATCGGTATTCTGATAATAGTTTGTCAAAATTTCAACAAACTTTCATCAGAAATTGCAGCGAAATATAGTAGTGTATCAACCTAGACATACATATAGACATTTAACACTTATAATATTTACAAGTGTACGTGCACATTTGATATATAGTGAATTAAAAATTCATAATTGTAACTATACTAATGTAAGTTAAACAATTTACAATATAAATGTACCTTCCCTTGATCTGCGATGCTCGACAGTGGAGGAGTGCTCGAAAACCCCTAAGGTGGAATCAACGTGGAACCAACATAAATATTTACAACATATGTTCATGGTTCAATTATAAATTTAAAACTCAAGTTAATTTTTTTTCATATATAATTTTAAAAATTGAAATCAAAATAGCTCGTAAGGGCTGCTGACTAGGACTGGTGTCGATGTATGTACTTGCAGAGCGGATGATTGCCCCATCGTTAGTGTCATTTGTACACCAAATAGTTTGATTGTTCAAGTGTATTGCACACTTTTCTTTGATATATGTACATTCATTAAAATTCTTATAAATTCAACATGTAGATGCATATTTATACTTGTGTTGCAATGTCCTCAGGGTGATGGTCTGTTGTAAGAAATTCTACAAATGAATTGAGGCAACTAGATGAACCACCAGAATCTCCACGTCCACCTGAACTAGGCGTGGCCTGATCGGGTCCATAGCATAACTGATGGTAACTAGTACATACATGTGGTCTCGACACTCCTGAGTGGTACTAGAACCAACTCCATAAAACACTCCATCATCGTCATCTCTATGCTCCCTACCCGCTATCGGAGAAGCATGTTGATCAAGGTCTCCTGCGAGCATACTAATGGATCCTAATGTCGATACCACCACATGTTGATGCATAGGTGCGGGAATGACAGGACCAAGAGGAGCAACAAGGAGTTGTGCATGCATGGGGCATTGGGGATCAACCCTTGCCCCTAAACTCTGTTGTGGCATGCTGCCACCAACACCATAAAATGATTTAAAATCAAAATAATTGGGCTTTTTCCCCATAACAAACTCTACATATAGTTTCCTCAAAAAAATACAATGGGACCTCTAGATTAGCGTGTGGTGGACTGTCAAATACCATATACCATCGATCCCAAAAATGTGCACTCATCTGTGGATGTATACACCACCTCATGGATATTCTAGATTTATTGGGAGGAATGGGTTGTCGAGTAACATGGTTGATAAAATAAGGGGCTAGATGGTATTTTGTTATTTTAAGGTCTAAAATTTATTTATAGGAGAGACCGTTTGCATAAAATTCTCATCTACTCTCTTTCTCATTGATGCCTATCTAGATCAAAATCAATAGTCCTGATGGCATCCAAAACATTTTGCATTACAAATGCAAAACGTCTCATGTGTGGTGGAATCAATGCTTGATTTTGAATGGATGCCACTTGATCATTTATACGTGCTCGCAAGCGAGCCTCATTAGATCCAATGGGTGGTGGAGGTGGGATATTAGGTGGAGGGGGTGGAGGGGGAGGTGGATCCTGGGGTGGAGGTGGAGGTGGCTGAGGTGCTGGATTGATGATATTATCAATGTTAAATTGATCCATGATATCAGATATAAGTGCACTTGCATTAAGTTATACAAAATTAACATACAAACTTACAAAATTACAAGAAATAGTTAAATTTGAAACATACATGCAAATTTGTTTAAATAGGATGTGCATACATATACATACACATACATACATTGATTTAAATTGAGCATATGCATACAAATTTCAAAATTTAACATGTACATGCATTTAAAATAAAAAATATGATGCATAGTTTGCATGCATACATCATTCAACTAAACTATGTACATACATACAAATTTCAAAATTTAAGATCTAGAATTATGCAATTTTAATACATGTACATACTAAAAAATAAACTTGAAAAATTCACAAAAATCTCATTTTATGTCTAATGCATATATATCAAATTTTTCCAATAGGAGAAATCATGATCTAGTAGATAGTCATAAAATATATACTATTATAAATTCATCATTATAAGTTCATAAATTCATGTCACTAAAAAATATCTATCCAACCAAAACCATAAATTCACATCACTAAAAATATCCATCCAACCAAATACATAAATTCATCACACAAAATATCCATCAAACCAAATTCATAAATTCATAACTATAAGATCATTGTCTTAATTTATAAACTGTTGTGGGTCTCTACTGCGTCTCTTCATTTTTTGCATTTTCCTTTTCAAAATCAGAAATTCTTCTCTCCTCTAGCCATTGTCGATGCTCATCTAGGATCCCATCCATAGCCCTAACAACATCAACAACATTTTGCATCCTAGATGCAAACATCTTCAAAGGCAGTGCGATACATTCTTCATTTTGAATAATGTTGATTTGATCTTGAATGGTTCTAACATTGGCATTGATTCATGCTTGCAAGCAAGCACCATCGATTTCAGGTGGTGGAGGTGAGGGGTTATGAGGTGGAGTGGGTTGAGGTGGAGGTGAAGGTGGTGGAGATGGATGGCGTGGAGGTGGATTACGGATATTATTGAATTGATCCATGTGATCTCTAAGATATAAGTGAACTTGCATTAGATTTGTAATTTCAAAATGTAAGATACATGTTTAGGAAATATCCTTAAACCATTCAATATAAATGGTGTAATGCCTTCCGTGTTATTGTACTCCTATGATACCTTTCTGTGCATGTGGTTATTTCTGTTTGGATATTGCTTATGTTTGATGCATACTCGTGATTACGTTGGTGATTGTTTCATCTATTTGACTTATATGTTTTGCTTGGATGCACGTGATACTATTTTATGATGTTAATGATATAATGATCATGGTGTTTGTCTTTAACTAATTATGCTATACTGTGTGGTTATGCAAATTGTTTAATACTCGCTTCACGATATTTATGATGATGTCCTATTGTTTGAGGTTTGGGTGAGGGGGATGGTGTTGCATCGCTCATACGTGAGCGCCCTGCCACACCGCAATTCTCTCTCACAATGTGTTTGACATTAGATATATATGTTGTTCCAACACTTGTTTTTATGTAGGACTGCAGGTACTGGGCACCGACTCCACCCACACTATTGGGTCTGAGCGTGCCCAACATACCCAATGGTTATGATGTGGTTTAAGGATTTGACAAGGAAGTGTCCATGTCTATGTCTGTCATCCGTCAGTACTTCGTCCTGTTAGGGTATTGTACTGTTTTATGTTGATTGTTTCAAGTCGTAAATCTTGATGTGTTTACTGTGTTGTTTGGATGTGTATCATTATTGGCAATTGAGGTGTTTCTAGTATCAGGCATAGTCATTGCTATGTTCATTTGGTCCTTGTTTTGAGTTTCATAGTTTATTTTTATAATATGAATTTAATTATAGTAATAGATTAAATTATTAAATTATTAAGGGAATCTTAATAATTAAAAATATTGAATTAATGTTAAGGTTATAATTATATTAAAATGCAAATGAAATACAAATTTGTATTTTAAATAATGGATATTTGAAGTTTAAAGTTTAAATTTAAATCATTTGATAAATTTTAAATTTAATTTAAACCATTTTAAGGGATGCAACAAAATATCAATCTAAAGTAAAGTTCGAACAAAATAAAATAATAAATAATAATTATGTGTATACATATGGATATTTAAATAATTGAAAAAATTCACCCTCCATAAGAGATTTATTTTATTTTATTTATTTCAGGAGTTAATTAAGTATGATGTGGCATCTGTTAAAATAACAATTAAAAAAAAAGAAAAAGGGGTGGATGAAATTGTTTCATAACACAAACAAGATTAGAGAGGCAGATTTCTTGATTTACTAAATTCCTCCAAGTGTTAAACAAGGTAAATAATAGGTGTCGGGTGTAAAATTGAAAATTGTGTTGATGGACACCTGTACCTTGCTCATCGAGATTGGAAAGAATGTCTTGAATTTAAAAAAAAGAGAAAACGGGAAGAGGGAGTTACGAAAAAACAGAGAGGCAAGAGAAAATTTACAGAGAGAAGAGAAATTTTACAGAGAGAAGATTCTGTCACAACTGTCAAATCCAGGTTAGTAAATTTGAGTTTTAATCGTTGAATTCCATATTTTTAAACTTTAAAAGTTTATCTTCTTAATGCAATTATTTTTTTTTACCACTGAATTAATCCTGCCTAGATTTCAAGGGGTTTTCTTCTTTCACCGTAAAATAAATTGCTACTTCTGTTTTGGTTGGATTGATGAATGTGTCCCCGTATTTCTCCAATATTTGTGCAATAAATAAATATATATATGGTCATGTTTAGGTTAAAAATTCATGGAGATTACAATAGGGTAAATTGATAATCTCTCTTTTTCCATTTTCAACTAGTTTCACCTGTAGCACTTAAACAAATAGGAAGTTAAAGGTTTAAATGACCTCCTCGATTTATTAACAATCTATCATAGTTGCAACACTTGAGAATAAAATACGGTCCAACTATTTTAATTTAAACCCTTTTTATTTGATGGTGGCAAACCTTTTTATTGCTTTTACCTGTGGCATTTGAGTATTTCTCTGTTGATATATAATCTTCCTAATAGTTGTCAATCTGTCTCGCCTGCTGTACTTGAGAATAGAATATGGCAGAGGCTTAAATAATCTCTTTGGTTCCACTTTTGTCCTATCACAGCAGCAACACTTGAATTTAGGAGGCTGTAGAAGTTTAAATAATCTCTGTTGCCATGGTCAACCTATTTCAGCCGTAGCTCTGGAAGTTGCAAAGTTTTAACCTGATAATTGTATTCCTTGAGATGCCTATTTTCTTCCATTGAACTCAGCCTTAGCATCTTTTGTTTTATTTGCATTTTCTCTTTATCATCATCGTCGTTATATGAGTATGCAACATTAGTGCATACGCTGGAGCTAACCCCAGTTGCTTCTTTTGTCCCTTAATCTTTAGCAACCTCAGTGTCAGCAGGGAATGATGAATAAATCTGTGTTTTGGAGTTACTTGTCTGCAACTACAAAATTTCGAAACCCAAAAACGTCTTCTTTGTACTTATCCAACAATCATTGCATTTCTGGAGATCACATTTCTTTTAGGCATTCTGCCAGTAGTTAATGCCCTTCTCCATGCTACGCTTATTGTCTACCAAAATTGTTTTGTTTTTACCGTGCAGATATTCTTTTTTTTTATCCTCCTTTCCATATTTAATGGAAATCATCCTTTTCTTTAAGAAAACCATGCATTCACCTTATAGTTTGTTAAAAACCTCTATGCTTAAAAAGGACAAAGTAAAAGAAAGAGGGGGATTTAATAAAAGGCAGTTAAAATGTATGTCGTGAATATTGGGCTAGTGCATTTAAAATTAGTTTTATTTGCACGTTATCTAAAGTTAAAATTGTTTACAAATTCTTTTATTAATAGATTTAGCTGAAATTTATTTGTTTAAAGCAAATATGTTGCATCTGAATTAAATTTATCATTAAATTTTAATTATTTTAAATTTAAGTAGATTTGATAGCTCTCATATGTAGAGTTCATAGTGCGTATTTAATTAAAGGGTTTTATGGTGGAAATAAATTTAATTATAGTTAATTAATTCATGAATATATAATATCATGTAATAAACGCATGTTTTTACTAAGTTAGGTTATTTGTATTTATGGATATGGCAGGCAGTTAAAATGTATGCCGTGAATATTGGGCTAGTTCATTTAAAATTAGTTTTATTTGCACATTATCTAAAGTTAAAATTGTTTACAAATTCTTTTACTAATAGATTTAGCTGAAATTTATTTGTTTAAAGCAAATATGTTGCATCTGAATTAAATTTATCATTAAATTTTAATTATTTTAAATTTAAGTAGATTTGATAGCTCTCATATGTAGAGTTCATAGTGCGTATTTAATTAAAGGGTTTTATGGTGGAAATAAATTTAATTATAGTTAATTAATTAATTATTCTCTACATTATCTTTAGTAGAATTGAATTGTGTATACGCTTAAGGGAATGGAAACTTATAGTTATCTTGAACATGTTAGATAGTTATTTATTTACCCTGAGTACTCTTTGGAATTGATTCTTTATGCATACTAGTGATTCCTTCTTGTTCATATTTTCCTCTTGCTTTATTTTGCCTTTGAGGTAATTTTTATGTATAGACATGTTTTGGATAAGTTGGGGACCTGTAAATGCTTAAGCCACTCCCATTTGATAAGTTATGGGTGGTAGGTTGTTAGGTTTCCAAAGGCGATGGGAAACCTATTTTGTGTGGAATCTTCCCATGATTAAACCTTTGTATTCCATTGATCGTATTTCTATTTTGAGTTGGTGGGTGTACCATGTTCCATGATTTTCCTTGCCTTTGGTTATGATTATGAGCGAGATGGTTCATGCCTCGCACGTGTAGACATTTTGTGGCTTCTATGCTTAGTACACCCTTGTTGTTGTGAGTCTTGTTTCATAACTATTTGGAAGGTTTCCTAAACAAGTGTTGTACTTGTTTGATGTTGATTTATGTCAGTATTGAGTTAGCCCTTTTTGCTTGACCTTGTTTGGATGTGGATCCTTTCTTGTCATCTCCTAGCATGGGGGGTGGACCTTTGGGTCCACATGGTCGGGTGGAACGTGCTATGCACCCATTGGGTTCCCAGGTTGTGTTTGCGATGCAGAAGCGGATGCAGATTTCCCAGAGCTCCACTTGGTTGAAGATTGGACCTCATTTTATACCTTATTCTTCATTGATGTATGATTCAAGTGTATTTGATATACTCTTCTCGTTGATATAAGGGAAGCATTATGTAATGTACTATTGGATAAATGATGTGTTGTATTTGTAGAAATATGCTCCACCATTGTAATATTGATCTATGAGCTGAAATGTCATACATAATGAATATATTTTCCTCTCTTTTGTTCATAAGGGTTGTATGTCACCACTATGTAATCTTGGTTTTTAATTCACTTTCGTTTTTGGTAAAAGTTTAGGTTTCGTAATGCCAACCCATGTACCCTAGAGGACATAGAATGATGGATGTATCTTTTCATCGCTATTGATCCTGAATGAATGTATGATTATGTTATCTTGTGAATGCATGCTTCTTTTGTTAACTTCTAGGCATTATCTTTAACGATGTCTTGGCTGGGGACGTTTATGTGTAATGCAACCATGTAACCTAATGGGACTAGGTAGGTTTTGTCACGTAACATATATTTGATCACAAATGTTTATACATATTCACCTTATGTAATGTTTCACCTTCGATAAAAAAAAAATTAGTGTGGTATTTTGTTGTCCTTTGGGGTTCACATGGCGGGGCATTACAAATGGCCTAATTGAGTACAAATGATAAAATGTGTAAGCCTGATTTATGTCTAAGGCATGTTACTTGAATGAAAAAATAATTAACTATTAATATAGGACAATTTATGAATGCTTCAGAGTTTACGGTTTAGAGTTTAGGATTTAGGTTTTAGGGTAATAGGATGGCTTAAGGGGATCTATGTAGTAAGGTCCTAGTACAAAATGACATGGATTAAGTGAATAAAATTTGGTGAAGATGCCCAAGGCAACCAAATTTCATTAAGGTCATAGGAAACTTCACCAAATTTTATTCACTTGAGCCATGTCATTTTGTCCTAGGACCTTACTAGACATAGATCCCCTTAAGCCATCCTATCACCCTAAACCGTAAATTGATCAACCTAGATCATGGAATCTCATTCATATTATAATCTTGCATGATCTTATTATTGTTAAATTTGGTTGCCTTGGGCAACTTCACCAAAATTTGAGAACTTATTTGATCCCCTTAAGAAATGTCATATTAGGACCCCTTAAGACATTCTAAAGTATGGCTTAAGGGGATCTATGTAGTAAGGTCCTAGTACAAAATGACATGGATTAAGTGAATAAAATTTGGTGAAGATGCCCAAGGCAACCAAATTTTATTAAGGTCCTAGGAAAATTCACCAAATTTTATTCACTTGAGCCATCTCATTTTGTCCTAGGACCTTACTAGAATAGATCCCCTTAAGCCATCCTATCACCCTAAACCATAAATCGATCAACCTAGATCATGAAATCTCATTCATATTATAATCTTGCACACTCTTATTATTGTTAAATTTGGTTTCCTTGGGCTTCACCAAAATTTGAGAACTAATTTGATCCCCTTAAGAAATGTCATATTAGGACCCCTTAAGACATTGATTTACCGTTTAGGGTGATAGGATGGCTTAAGGGGATCTTTGTCTAGTGAGGTCCTAGGACAAAATGACATGGCTCAAGTGAATAAAATTTGGTGAAGTTGCCCAAGGCAACCAAATTTTATTAAGGGCCTAGAAAAAAATGATGGCTTTAGGGTTTAGGGTAATAGGATGGCTTAAGGGGATCTATGTATTAGGGTCCTAGGACAAAATGACATGGCTTAAGGGAATAAAATTTGGTGGAGTTTCCTAAGGCGACCAAATTTCATTTTAAGGTCCTAGGACAAAATGAATGCTTTAGTGTTTAGGGTTTAGATTTTAGAGTTTAGGGTTTAGGATTTAGGGAACTTAGGGTGAAGTTTGGGTGGCCCTTGGAATAATGGACTTACAAGTTAGTGAACCAAATTTTCTTGTGGAACAGTTGATTGAGATAGCTCTTGTTTTGACTAGCCAACCTAGATCATGAAATCTCATTCATATTATAATCTTGCACGATCTTATTATTGTTCAATTTGGTTTCCTTGGGAAACTTCACCAAATTTTGAGAACTTCTTTGATCCCCTTAAGAAATGTCATATTAGGACACCTTAAGAAATTGGTTTACGGTTTAGTGTAATAGACTGACTAGTTTATGAATATTTTTGATTTTATGAATAGATTGACTATTTCCATAATAGAAACACATAATTATGTATTATTAAGATTGAGTTTGTTGTATATTTTAACTCGATATTTTTTTAATTGAATATAAGATCATTTTATTTAACATTTTTTTCATTAATATTTCCCACTTAAATGAATTTTATGATATAAAATGTATAATAAAATTAGTTAATGTTGAATCTTATTTTATTTTGGATTTTTTGGAATTGAAAGAACCTAAAAGAAAGAAAAGAAAAATAGTTAGATTCTTTTAGTGTCTAGGTAACTAGTGCAAATTGAGATTTTAGACTAAAATAGAAGCCTAATTAACAATTAATTGACTAGAATGAGAGTTAAGATTGTCAAAAGACAAGAGACAACACATGCAAACAAGAAATGGAAACAAGGCATGAATAAGAGAGATCAAAACATAAAATAGAAATGAATGCAAATATTATTTAATTAAGTGACAATTGGAAATAGATTGTACAAGGATTTAGGAATTTGCTAACTAAATTTGCAAACAAACATTGATAATTTATGAATTATAACTATTCTTTAACATATTGTTTTCTAATCTAATTATAATTTAACATTGAAAGTAAAGTTTAACATATTGTTTTCTCCATACAATGCAAATGAAATTTAAACATTTAAGCAATGAAAATGAATTTTTCCCATTATCAAATATTCTTGAGCTCGAAATCAAGGTTTTCAAATGCAAAATGATTTGTTTGATTTCAATTTAGCGTTTTAGCAATTTTTTTTGTTTGAATTCAATTTAGGGTTTCAATCTAAGCAATTAGGGTTTTTAATGCAATTTTTTGTTTCATTTCAAACTAGGGTTTTCAAATCCAATTTTTTTTGTTTGATTTTAATTTAGGGTTTCAAAAAGCAATTAGGGTTTTCAAATGCAATTTTTTTATTTCATTTCAATTTAGGGTTTTGAAATGCAATTTTTTTTGTTTCCTTTTCAATTAGGGTTTTCAAATGCAATTTTTTTTGGTTTGATTGAACAATTTAGGTTTCAAAAGGTAAATTTTGTTCTTAAGATACAATTTAAGGTTGATTTTTTCCTTTCTATTCAATATCTGTAGGGTTTCATTGCATTTTTCATCTACTTCTACAAATCATCATTTCTATTGTTACAGGGAAATAAAATGTATAAAACACTAAATAAATTAGAAAAAAACATGCTAAAATCTATTATTGTGTTAAACAATTCAAGAAAACATAAAAAAAAATGGGGGTGGAGGCGCACTTCAAGGTCGTTATGATGTCGTCGTCCTCACCAATTCGAGATCCCGTGATGTATGAATAAACTGAATTTCATTTGTTTTTAAAAAATAAATACCACCTTAAAATGAGATCTCGTTTTGTAATAATCAAGATCCTGTTTTGGGTCCATTGGTTCGGGACCCTTTAACAAACGGGATCCCATTTTTTAAAAATCGGGATCCCAGTTATGAAAATCAAGATCCTGTTTTTGCAATGCCGATTTCATTTTTTTGGATAAGGCAAAAAATTCCACGTTTTGTGGACTCAACTTCTTGCACTTACCCCTATCTTCAAATTGATATTTCTCCATGAAATTTGAAAATGCCTCGACATGTGTATCCCCCTGACCACTATCATATCCATTAAACCTAGGCATCAATCTGTATATTGAAGATCTCATTGTTTGTCTTTCATAGTTGACCCAAGAAAGGTCAAGTTGCATGTAAATGAGATCATGTGGAACAATGGGGATTGAGAAACCTATTTTTCTATAATAACAAGGTGTTTTTTTATTGCATGGCCTTGATTATTTCTTCACATTCCATCTCAAACTCAAGATGCCTATCCAACTCCAACTTCTTTTCAAGTATGGATACCCCTGTCTAAAAGTGAAGCCTTTCTATGTGGTGGGCTATAAGAACAACATGGTGATTCATCCTCATAATATTTATAGACATGCATCCTATCATACTTCCTAGGGTTTGAATCATATGTTACATTTGCTGAAGGATCTCGGATATATGCATACATTCTTGCTCATCATGGTTGGTTAAAATTACTTATGTAAGGTAGAAAAGAGAGGATAAAATCTATTTTTTCTTTACCAAGAAAGAAACCATGCTTTGAATCGAAAGAAAAAGGGGTACTAAATACTTAGTTGCAATCATTTGAAATGTGCTCATGAAACATGAACGACAACAACAAAACTTTCTTCTTGAACAAAAAAGTCGCCACCTCACAACAATGAGGAAAACCTTGAAGAATGAGCCTTCAAGGCACAAATTTGATTATGAGTTGCAATCACTAGTAGAGTCTTCAAATTCTTTTTAATCTAGAAAACCTTGTCATATGTCAAGTGCCATTCTATTGGTGTAAGTTGATAGGATGCCAAACTTACCCAACACAATTCCATTGGCAAAAACTAGCAAAGAAGTTGCAAAGGTGTTTCAAATATTCACTAGGCTCACATTTCACCAGCAATGGCTAAAGTAATTTCATCCTCAACAACAACTCCAATTTGTTAGGTGTGAGTTGACAGGCTATAAGACTCACGCAAATAAAACACACAACTCCAAACTTTTGCATTGAGGTGTTGAAAATATTTCCAATCACCTAAAACCCGATGATGGCTAGTTCTTCCCGACAATGGTGGCAATTTTTTGGTGATTTGAGTTGTAAGCCCAAATCCCTAAGGTCTAAGAATCTCCCAAGTGCCAAGGGTGTCAAACCTAAGAATATTGTCATATTTACTTGTCTTCAAGTTGGGTAGCTAAGGACCAATGATTGAGGTGGGTAAGACCTTCACTTTTGGCTCTACAAGACTAAGGGGGTTTCCCCAATGTGTTGGATAATGATTGAAAGACTTAAATATTCACTTATAGAAAACTATACCCACTACACGATGTATTCCAATATTGGTGTCACAATATACCTATGTGCTAGTTTGGATATGTAAGGATGGCCACCTTGCTAAATAGATAATTTTCCATATGAGTGTCTTGGAATGAGTTTTTATGATAACCCTTTTTTAACTGGTACAAGCATTTAAACATGGCAACAAAACATACACTAATGGAAATTGAAAATATTTTGATTGTTTCATTTTGAGTGTGTTGACGATGTTAAGAGAGAAGTTCAACTATAGACTCGTGCCTTTATCTAATTAGGCAATAGAGTCTTTGTGTTTAAACTGAACTTGAGATAATTGAAACCAAGGTGATGCATTCATCAATACATCACAATAGACTAAGTTTTCCATAATGCATAAGAAAATTGAGCTCTACACATACTTTCAAGAAGACCACAGATAGTTGCATAATATTAAGAGAGTCTACTTAAAAATCCAAAAGTATGTAGATATATCTATTTTATTATACTGAAACATACCTTACAAAAGTTTTCCAAGGATTTTACAATCTTCTAGCTCATAAACTAAACAACATACATCAAAAAATACATTACATACATGTGGAGACACTTAATGAGGGTTGATTTTGTCATTAACCAGTTGATCTTTAAAGGTTACAATTTTTATTTCAAAGTTTTGGACAAACCCAAACCTTTACAATGTCAAAATGTCTATACCCAAACTTAGAAGTTGAAACGTATGGTTTCCTATCAATATCTTTCTTTTGCTAGCTCTACAATTTCTCCTTTGTAAGATTTATCCTTTTGTCTCTTCTCTTTTGAAAAAGTGGATGCTAAGATAGATATACTCACGACAAGGAAGTCTACAAATTATCAAAGGATCGTGCAAGGACAAGGGAACTCTAGTCACAACCTCATCCAACGTCTAGAAGACAATTGTCCTTTGCAAATCTGATTTGAATAATATGAGACCTGAAGGAGCATTCCCTGACTAGACCCTACATCTACATTGAATTACTTGTGTGGTTGAAGTAAGGAATGTTATAATTACACATGAAATCCATTGATGGTGACCTAGAAGTGCATCAGGTTAGAAAATGTTCTACAAACATTAAATGAAGTGTGGGCACCATACAACCTCTAAAATGTGTGCCAAATTTTCATAAGTTCCATTAGGGAATGTGCTTAGATCGAGTCAGGGTAACCATAGTGGTGGTTGAGCTTTGATGGGAGTAGTTGAAACTTGTTTGCATCATTTTTTCTTGTTGCAAAAATTTGACCCAGACCAAGACACGACGTGAAGGAACAAACACATGGAAGAAATCATGACCACATCAAGGGAGAACAACTCAAAAAGCCCTTGCGAAAATCCAATCCCCAAGCGAACGATTTCAAATGCAACTGCCTTTCCCGCAAGGTCCAAATGACCTCCAAACACCCACAACTTTCTTGCAAAAAACCAACCTCCATTGGGATGTTGCGAAAAGTTCATATGTAAGTGCACCTCACCCTTTGAACAAATGGAAAGTGCACATTGAACCACTTGCAAACCAATCACTTACATTAGTGGCCCTCATCAACCTCATGCAAGTCAAAAGCCTCCATTGGGTTGTTGTAGAGAATCGACCACCAAGTGAAACATGTGGAAAAACGAAGTGCATCCACCAAATTCAACATATCTAGTTTGAATAGGAATTCCCAATGGTGATGTGAGGAGGTGGGTGTAGGAAGATGTGGTTCATTGGCCCATAGAACCTTTACTTAGCGAATTTGGGAACACACTTTGGGAAGATGTTGGGCTAGTGGATAATTTTGAGGAATGATTAACATATAGAACAAGCTAGTTCACATGGAAATGTTTGTAAAGATTTGGATGGTCATACTATTTCTACAAAGAAAAAATTTCCAAGTGAACTGGAAAATTTTGGATGGATGATGATTAGTCAATTTTCTAACACTTAAGAACTTTGCAGGAAAAACAAAGAGAACTACACCTTTGCAAGGAAATGGATCAAAAGTGCACATTTGTGGGAAATATCAACTAAACAGACACACTATAGACTCATCTGGTTCAGTACGAAAGTTCTACGAAATCGGATGCCAATGAAAAACTTGAAAGATAAAAGACAATGGGAAAACCTAATTGAACAAGACCTTGTGGTAAAAGAGATTGATCCAAATGGAAGGGGAAAACTCGAATGGCTATAACTTTCGGACGTTAGTGTTGGCGTAACAACTAACACCTCTGGAGTGCAAGTTGGTACGAACATCTATGCACACTACGCAATGAGTGCTCTTCAAATTAGGAGGGGAAGCTCCCTTGTTGTGCTTGAAAAAAGTGCTTTGAAAAGGAAAGTAAACTAAACTATATCCTGTCTTTTTGTCTCAGCTGTAGAGGTACAAGGCTTTCATGAAAACTCTATACGTTGCAGCTAAGTATTTTCTGGTTTCGCTTAACTACAACTCACAAAACTAACTTAAACTATCTAATCCCCTTAAGAACTCAGAGCATGAGGAAACAGAGCGGGAATGATTATCTGACGATAAGTCGGGTACGGATTCACAACGTGAAGGCAAGGTGGCACAACTATCTGCTTGTCTGAATAGGCTTATTGGAAACAACAATATACGATAAACTAAGTAAAGATTCTCAACTTGAAGGCAAGATGGCACAACTATCAACTCAATCTGAATAAGTTTATTATTCACAGACACATCACATGATAACCAAGTACAAATTCTCAACTTGAAGGCAAGGTGGCACATCTATCAGCTCAATCTGGACGAGTTTATTGAACACAAAACAGAGTCAATCTAACTAAGGAAAGAATTCACCATTATAATTGCATGAAACCCAAGTGGCATAACAATTCATCATAATAGAAAAAACGCATGAATAGATACAAAATGGGCAATATTGAAGGCAAGGTAGGCACAACATATATTTCTCTCTTGTGCAAAAGTTATGTACAAATGAGCAAAAGCTCTTATTTATAGACATCAAAAGGTGTAGGGAACCCTAAAATCACCTTGAGTCAACTATAGTCTTGCAATGCATGCAAGATTTATTGCTAAACCCTAATAAAGGAAACTATACAGTTAACTGGAAAACTACCATTAGTTAATCGAAACATCTAATCTAAAAATAGACAATTGTGCAAGCATGCACGTCCTTATTGAAAGCATGTTAACTGGAACACTACCATCAGTTAACGTAAACCCTAAATAAAACTCCAAGTGAATAAAGTTGATCTTAGAATAAATATGCATGAGATAAGACAGCGAGTTAACTTGAGAAGGTAACACCAAGTTTAATTCCTGTGTGTAATGTCTATTTTGAAAGGTGGGAACTGAAGTCTACTGATCGTGATCTCGAGCAACCAATCCCTCAACGAGATTGTTAACTGCATTACCATTTGGAGCTCTGATACTCTGTCGAAGAATGCTATGTTTGTGCAGCATGTCCTCACCAGCTGTGATCTGGGACTGAAGTTCACCTCTGCTCCTGGTTGCTTCATCGAACAACGCTAACATGACTGTAAGTTGATTAATCTTATA
Source organism: Sequoia sempervirens (assembly GCA_007258455.2). NCBI lineage: Eukaryota > Viridiplantae > Streptophyta > Pinopsida > Cupressales > Cupressaceae > Sequoia > Sequoia sempervirens. Next base: position 64,136 of record VDFB02278617.1, read on the forward strand.
GCCAATGGTCTCCCCATTAAAAATAGTATGAATGAGTGCTTGGAGCTCAGACTGAACATCAGTAAGCTCAACATACGCACCACCCTCAATCTGATACCAGCAAGGTAAGTGAGATACTAAGGTCCTCACAAACCGGAGTGCACTAGTAACGTGCTCTCTACTCTCAGCCAACTCTGACGCCATAGTCTCCTCTATCTTCGCCTTCAAAACCAACTGTGTTTTCCAAGAGTAGATAGCCTCTTTGTCTTTTGCATCTGTGACTGATTCATATGCCATACTCAGGTGAGCAATCATAATCTCATCCCGGGGTCTATTAATCGCCATGTCTCGCTCCTCATCCTGGAGACGTAGACAGAGCTCTCGTGCATTGTATTGCAACTGATATAACTCTGTAAGCATAGAACAACCTCTAGCAACGAACTCCTCCTCCCACTCATCCAAACGCTTTCCATATGCAACTAAATGATTAAGTTGGCCCTATTCTGCTAGAGGCTCAAGCATCGGCGGGAGTGTGGCAATGACATTTGACCTGTGTACAAGGCTAGAAATGTACTGGCGAAGCTGTCTGATTTCAACCTTGAGGGCTACCTTATCTTCTCCATCCTTCAACATTCTATCCTTGGCACTGTCTGTAGCAACCTATAGGAGATCGACCTAAGTCTAGTGTGTGCTATGACCAAGGTTGACTGTGATAACCTCGAAGTCCTGAGATTCCAACTCGTCCAAGCTCTTCCCCTATGGAGGTATAGCAGTCTCGACGATGATCTCCATATCAATATTCCTCTCCACATGGACCATGTTCTTGATCCTCTTGTCTGACACATCCTGGTAAACCTGATCAAAATCTGAATGATTAAGGACATAGGATGGTTGCCTCCTCTTCCTTCCCAGTTGATTTTCAATTCAAGACTGATCTCGCTAATGCTATTGGAAGGATCTGTACTAGCAATAGGAGGTTGTGACAAGAGTGAATATGTAGAAGAACTACTGCGAGATGGGAAGTCTAAATCCAATTCAATATGAATTGGGGCTGGTGACTGCTCCGGAACTGGTATAGGAACTTGAGGCTGAACCTCAGGCACTAGCGGACTCTGAACTAGCCTCTGAACTGGCTCTGTGATAGGCTGTCTGTCAGGCTCCATACGTGTATTAGTGGCAAGCGCCTTTCCTTTTGAATTGTTGGGCGCTTGACCTTTCTTAGGAGGGTTACTCCTCTTCTTCTGTTTAGGTTTCGATGAGGAAGGTAGCAAAGGGTCCACCACTGGCGGCTCTGCTCTAGGAACACTTACCCTCCTGGTCTTCTTGCTGTCGAGGTAAAGTATATTGTTCTGAATAACTCTACTTGACCTCTCCTTTACTATTGCGTACTCCTTGGTGTGCCAATCAACTACTGGCAGCGGTTGTGTATTGACCTACTCTCTGAAAAACTGAGGAAGAACCTCTCCCTCATCATCTGATAAACCTCCCACATCTTCTGACAAGAAAACAAAAATCTGTGAGAGAGAAAAGCGGCCGTAGCTATGTCTGCAAACCTCAAAATCATCCGCGCAATTTTCCCAGTAATCCTCCATAGAAGGCTTATGATATGCACTTCCAACAAGGCGAGTTGTGTAATGACCCAAAGATCATAGTCACGTGCCTCAACAAGATACTTGAGATGATATTTCTTGAGCTCCTATCCTGCAGTTTTGGCATCAACTGCCGTCTTGCACCAATACATTCCAAACTGAAAAGGAAAATTGGCAGCTGGTCTATGCTTGCGACGCAAATGACGATGAACATCATGCAATTGCCTCAGGAACTCCATAAAAATTGTCTTACCGAAGGATAACGTGGAAGCATAGCTGGATTTCCTATAAATCCATATACTTGAATGTAGGTGTATGTCGAGAACTGAATAAACCAATCCGCCCAACCATCCATCGCTGCTCTGGCAACTGCCGAGATACGAATGTGCAACTCCCGGTCCAAATTTCTCACTGTATAAGTCAGGAAAGTCTCGTGAACATGCTTGAAATGATGTTCAACCTTAGTGAACTCAAGCTGATCGTAATAATGATAGACTTTCTGAACACTGAGAATACCCACGGTGTTTAGTCCTCGGAATTGACCCTGATAAGCAATCAAGTACACGAGATAAGAACACATGTGAAACTCATGATCAACTAAGAAACCACTGATTTGCTTGTGGATAACATCGCTGATGAAGGATGCCCAGTCATAATGCTCCTGCCCAGATATGATGCAACCAATAATGTAATACATCCAGGGCTGGAAAACATTTGCATGTGATTGACCTGAGACACGATTCAAGAGTGTAATTAGAATCGAGTACTCATCCTTGTACTCACTACGACCCACATTATTTGGCAATTTGTTCTTCGCTTGCTTTAACCATCTTTCTGCCATCTTACTCTGACACTTGTCCACATCAGCATTGAATGCATGCTCGCACTACTCCATAGAAATAACTATATTGTTCGGGTGCTGAGGTATACCAAAATTCCTTTCAATGTCCAAAGGCTTGAGACTACAAATAACTCGTCCATCTACTAACATTATCTCATGAGTAGCAGAGTTGTAATGCTTAATACAAAACGTCACGAACTCAACACAATGAACAGAGATAGGTATGGAAGCGGCCTCCAATAACCCAGACTGCTGAATGTTTTGAATAATCGAATCTCTAATCTTGACTGGATCTAGGACTGCTTCTGGCAGCACCTTGTGAAGATTCGTCTCAACTGTCCCGATGAAGTTGTGAGTAAGGACTGATTTGGTTTGTATTCGAGCTGAGTGTACTGCATTTTGAAAAACTCGCCTGTTGACTGTGAACTCGACTATGTCCTGACAAGATTTTTGGAAAGCTAAAAATACCCTGCTGAGGCTAAAAATAGCCTATTGAAGAATTATTTTCGGCGAAAAATCTGAGATATGGGTTTTGTCCAGAAAAAGATTCTAAGACAACCCAGAATGTCAGAAATGCGAAAATATGACTTCTACTCGACCATGCAAAGAATTTTTAGTTGAGAAAATTAGAAACTCGAGAACATATGCTTTGGAGTTAATTATTCCCGAAAAAGCAAACGCATGAATTTAATTCAAGGAAGCTATATAGAAATGATCCAGATGTTTAGACTTGTCAAATTTGCCAACTTCAGGAACATGCGAATTGAATTTTGAGAGAAATTTGAGAATCAAACAGGCAAAAGACGTTTTTTCTATGTTCTTTTTCTGTGAAAATCGCCCCTTATTCTTCAAACTTGCTGATAATTGTGAACTTGAACCTGCAAAGAAAATTGTTTGATGAAATCGCCCTTGGAAACTGATGATAAATTCGCCCAACCTGTAAAAACTCGCCTCTGCTCTAAGGAAATACAAATTTGTTAAGCTGAATGAATGTTTAATAATGACGCCATGCTTAAATAAAGAGAATTCGCACCATATTGTTGACTGCAAGATTTAAAACCTCGACTAAAATAGAATGATTCTGATTGGACCCCCTCCAGTTACACTGACAATGAGTCGAAGTCCGGAATAAAAAATAATAAAATAATATTCAGTTGCCAACCACATGCGAATTTCATCTTACAACACAAAGGGGTGCCAAAAATAGTTTCTTTGACAAAATCGCCACCTTTCATGCTAGCATGCAATTTGAAAATTTAATATTATTTTATTTAGTTGACAAACCATGTAAAGCATTTGGACATGTCCGGCGAACTTCACTGATTTCAAAAAGTCCTCATTTGACCCCATAGGCATCCATTTGCTCAAGATATCACGTTTTTTATTAACTTCCTACTTTGTAGCTCACTACAAAGTTATAATTGACCATCTTCGACATTGATTTCCGGGTGACTGGGTGATGCTGAGACTGAACAAGTGTATTCATTATGAAGCCTGCAAAGCAAGGAAGAAATGTCTGCTGGGAGTCATCACTGCAAAATCCATCATTTAACACCTCAAAAAATTAGGTACCCTTGATTAAATTGATTTTCAGGTGTCAGACTTGAACCATTTCTCCATACTACCATCTAACGTTTCAAACGACTGCTAACAACAAACGGTGAACCCTACTGACTGAATAACAGACTCACTGCATGACTAGAGGTATTCTGCATCCAATGAATATACACAAGGCATCTGAAAAGTGCATTAAGGACCCCTAAAGTAAGGGCGCCCTTGGCCTGAAAAGGCACAAACACCATTTTGATGAAAGTACAACTCTCAACCAAATGCCCTACTTTGACCTCTGATATCCGGAGCTGAGAAGACCTGATTCGAGCACTGTCTGTCTCAACGCATAGCCAGAAGGACCTACGAGTGACGTCTCTGGAGGCGACGAAGCAAGAAAACTGCTTCTAAGACCTCAAAGAGAAAGGCGCCTTTCCCAAGATGGAATAGACGACTAGACAACCATTTTCTGAGCTGTCTTCGTTTTTCAGTATTTCACAAAGACCTCGCACGTACAAGCGTTTTCCAAATCCCGAAGGCTGACGGCCGGGCTCGTTGGATAGATGGAGTAATTACGCTCAAGACCCGTGAAGACTTCGAACATCAATAACCTCATCTGATAGGCCTAAAGGCTAGGCGCCCCTGGCCTACAAAAGTATAGTGAAATTTACATGTTTCTCCGCTCGCTAAATTACGTGCCTGGTAGAATCTTTGCCGCGATCTCTCAGAATATCGGATTAATAGGCAAGTTGGTGCGTTGCAAAACCGGACTAGAGTAGCACAGATGTCAGGAAGACCTCGTCTGCAAACTCAATCATCTCAAGGGTCATTTTGAAGGGCGCCCCTGAGCTACAGGGGCACAATTTCACCATTTGAGGAAGCTCTATGATATGAACTGTCCTCATAATCTCATCTTCTGACGTTGACTGTCAGAGCTCTGGGACTTGGATGACTGCATTTGATAGCTCGTCGGATAGGCAGACTAGTCGTGAAGAGATCGAATACATCAACCATCAGAAATACCAAGATCTAACCCTCCTTTAAGAGGTGCGCCCTTGAGCTACAGGGGCGCAAAAGCTAAAAAGTGACAAGCTTCTACAAACTGCAACCTTTAGAATCTTCAACTTTTGTCGCCAGTTACCAGAGTTACGAGTCTCAGATAGCCTCGCAGGATAGCTCATCGGATAACTGGAGTAATTCTAAAGAGATTGACTGTATTCATGAGCATTTACCACAAAATCTAGGCCTTCAAAAAGAAGGGCACCCCTGGGCTACAGGGGCGCAATTTTGCTTTTCTTTGAGAAATCTTCATAAAATAACCATTGAAATCTTCATCTTAGCCACTGAAATGACCAAGACCTTGTATAATCATTGTCGTAAAATGCTCCTCCATCGTGAAATGCTTCATTCTGAGTCTCCAATTTAGGTTTCGATTAATGGATACTGCCTTTGATTGACAAAACACTAACAAAAATCCATGCTTGATATTGCCCAAAAACTGTATTTGACATCATTTTAGCAAGGTTTAGACTATTTTAAGCAAAATGCCTTGATGAAGCAAAAAAAAAATTGGTTTGGGTACAACAGTTAGCATATTTCTCAAAACTTAAAAAAACTAGACTTAATTTTTCATGCTCTATTTATTAATTTTAAGAAATTTTGACAAAATAGGACCCATGACTGTTATCTCAAATCAGTTATAAATTTGCAACAAATATGGCTAAGACACAAAAGGGGTATAAAAATTTGAAGTGCCAACACTAAAGAGAGAAGAATGATCAAGTTGAGGAACAAAAAAGAAAACTTTAGAGGTATTCCCTGAACCCTTCCCCTATGGACTTGGGTGACAAGGGCATCCTTCCCCCAAGAGCAACCTACATACCTACTCTCAAACAAGATCGAAGTTCCATGTAGTTCTCATAGGGTTTCAACTATCAAGATGAGAACTTGAACTTTCCCAAGTTAAGATAACCTATACAAATATTGAACTCAACCATTTTGATCACATATATCAATAAGGCATGGCCCTCTAGGATTCCTAGCCTTGTTAGATAGTTTCCCTAAAGAAATAAAGGATTAGCTCAACCAAGGAAGATCATTAAGATGATACAAGACACAACTATATATGATTTTACTCATTCAAATTAGATCCATGTGTCGAGATGGCCATTACTAGGAAAAAAGGTTTCTAAACCACCTCTACATACCATGGTCCTAGTTATCAACCATCTTTATGTATGATTGAGCATCAATATATCCCCGAGTTAATGACATACTATAGACAATATTGTCTTATAGGGATAGATGGTTGGATTGGAATCTGTACATTAAAATTATACATAAAATCATCAAAATCTCATAACATCAAATCACAAGATGTCAATTACCAAACATCTCCACAATGTAAGAATTATGTGAGTTCCGAACTTGTTCAGTGTGATGTCTCATGATAATATGATTTGATGATATCAAGCATTCTAAGCATACTATATTATAACATCCCACTTAATTAGAAGACATCATACATCAACAAGGCCATATACAAATTATTGGAGTTCTCAAAGGCTTACAACAATACTTATAAACTCTCTTTGAGCATGCTCACTACCTAAGTCACCTCAAGATAGTTGGCAACTTTATACTCAATATATCATCATCGAAGATGTACACTCAATAATAATAATATTCTCAATATTTGATTTCAATTACCATATGGTGCAACCCAATTCTTTTAATAGCCTAGATCATAGTCTATATAGTATTCACACTTTTCCATTTATATTAAATATGACCCTAATTGTCAATGGTAACATATTAGGAGATGCTAGACAATATGATTAGAGATTGTTTCTCTTAACTCAATATCAAGAACATCATCAAATTAAGTGGTAGTTGCCTCCTAGTTAGTACACAACCATAAATAGTCCAATGCAACTATAATACACTTCAAATTCACATAATGGATCCAAAATCAAGGTTCTTTTACTTAAGACGTAGATAGACATCTTGCATTTATATTAAGTCTTTACCTCCCAATCCAAAGCATATTATCAAAAGTACTAAATTGCAATATTAAAGATATGTTTAGTAAAGTGTGGTTCTAGTGCCACTAAATAAAGTCATCATCACTTATATTAATATGCAAACCCAAGCCAAGGCTCATATTAAGTATATTGTATTCCTAGTTCATATTATAAGTTGATCTTACAACTAGAGGTTTGATCTTGAACTCTTTTCCACCTCATTTCACTTGAAGTCCTACCATAAGGATATAATGAATTCAAGGTAAGATCATATGTTATCTTCCACATTTGTCTACTCAAAATTCCAAACACTCAAACATTCAAATAATGAACCTTTGATTATTGAAAGTTCCTAGTTTATGATTTTCTCATAATCCCAACTATTCCAAGATTTAAGTTCTTGAGCACAATACTAGATATTTGTTACCTCTAGATTTTGATTTCCAAATGCTTATAAAGCATAGTTTCCATTTCATTTAATATCGATGTATATTGTGGCTCAAATATATACAAGAAACCCTACCAAAACTCACATCATTCTTGCACTTGCTAGCAAAATTGCATCACAATTTAAGAACAAGAAAATGCACTATTTAATTTATTGGTTATCCAATATTTCATACATAAGCATAAATCATCCTAAATTAATAATTTTCAGCTACAATAGTGGATAATTCAAAAGTTCATGTTATAGAAGCTACAAGAGAATATATCACAATTTGAACTTATTCAAGAGAGATTTTGCATTAAAAATTCCTTTTTTATAGAATCCTTCACATAAGTTTTGTGAAGGCAGTGGTAATACGAAGTGGCTCTTTCCATTTACAACATCTTATAGAAATCCCTTTTTAGTCATGCTTTGCTAGGTATACATGCCCGCTTCTCAAGCTCTAGTTTGTGCACAAACATGCAAGAGGATGGTTTTCATCTAATTAAAAATTATCCTTTCAACCACCATTTTGAACATACCTTGCCCTTGTGGTATTACCTCTGGCCACATTTCTTTAAGGAATTTTATCAAACAACTCATATGCCTTGTCTAGGTTTCCACATTTGCATTTTTATTTATCATATGAGTGAGGGGAGAGGGATGGTTATTTTATTCTCTAATCTATCATCTAATATTCTTTTATTTGTAATAGTTATAAATGACCTATCACTTGCCTATCGCTTAACCAAACTAAATAAATTATTTTCCAGCTACAAGAATCAAAATTGCTTACCACCTTAGGAAATTAAAGTCACAAAGGAATGTACTCAGCTCTAGGAATGATGTTGGAGATATTTCTAATGCAAGTGTCGGAATCATCTCCTCGACTAGTCTAGAAAACACCATGCCTTGCAAAGAATCTCTCCTACTTTGTTGCCTTTGCTACCTCTGTCTTTGTAACCCCCAATGTTGTCGTCGCACCATATTATTGCAAGAATTAACCTCCAAAAAGAGTCATGAATTTCCAACTCCTCCACCTTTCTTAACCCAATTTTCTTTATTCCCCTTCTTTGAGAAATTCCTCTATCTTTTATGCTTTGATGGGCATCCATAACCTCTACCAAGGTGCCCATACCTAATATCCTTTTCTAGGTAATGAAATTGTCTTAAACCCCTTTTCACACCTCCTCTTTGTGCACACAATTCCTATAGTCTAGTCTTCAATAATGAGGAGAGAGGGGAGGGTGCCAGGTCTCCATAATGGCATGGAAAATGGTCTTCCACGCTTAAGGCACCCATACCAATAATTAGGAGAGAGGAGAGGGTGCCATGTCTCCATAATGGCATGGAAAATGGTCTTCCACCCTTAAGGCACCCATACCCTTACCATTACTATGTCTCTTCCCATCGTATATTTCACTATCAACTACATTCAAGTTTCCTTCAATATGGCAATTAGGTAGATTGACCATCGCCCTTGATTTTTGTCTTTCTTCCTTTTTCTTTTGTTATTCATTTTTATGTTTTATATTTTCTTTTAATTTATTATTATTATCTTGCCCACACAATTCTAGTGTGAAGATTGCCTACCATAGGGGATATGACATTTAGCATACAAATTCATATAAGGTATAAATAACCCTAGACATTTGTATACTTGCACATATCCTCGTGTAACTCTAATGAATGAAAAAGCATATGCTCAAAATTCTCTAGTTTTGAATGAAACTTCATTTGCAAACCAATAATATAATATCTACATTTAGCATATATTGATCCATATAAGGGAATATAGTAAGCAAACGTTAGATGTTTATAATACTTTATCTCATCCCAAATAAAGGAATAAATATCCATCCTCGAAAAATCAATAGTCTTAGCATAATTGTCCATATACGAAAAATGTAAAAGAAACTTCTATGCATTTTGACTACTTTTTCCATTACCTCAAATTTAACACTTCTATTAGTAATTTATATTTATAGAGTTGTAGAAAGGAAAATATAACTGAAAACACTCACAAAGTTTTGAAAACTCACACTAGAAGTGAGTTCAATAACCAGAATTAATAGCTAATTCATTAAGCCTTGCAGTTTTAAAATGAGAATAGCCAATGATTTATGGAATTTTCTTGGATCAATGGGAAACTTCTGCATATGTTAGTTAGATCCTTTCACAAAGGAATAGGTTTAGTATCAAACTGTAAATGATTTAATAATATAATACTATAAAATAACCTAACCACCATAGCGCTCCTTGAGCATTTCAGGGGGCTCTTCTTCCATGATTCCTAATCCTTGGTAGGCCAAGTATTGACGAATGCTGGTCTTTCGATCACCAAGGAATGTATGGTCCAAGAAATTTTCATGGGCCATCTTCCCAAGATTTTTCGCAGCCAATACACTGCCAAAAATGGCATAAAGCAAAGGTTAGCAATTTATAACCAACTTTAAATACACAGTAATCATACCAATTAAATTCACGAACACTAGAATGAACAAGATTTTTTTGTTATTGGGTAAATGTGGGTTGAAAGGGTCCAAACCATTTTACATGAGCTAATCAGGTAAGACATTGAAGCCCCACAAACAGCTGAGAAACAGCAACAATTAACAGCAGCACAAGGCTGGAAACTGACAAAATATGCAAAATTGCCCACAAAACAAAAGATCAAGACCAGCACCACAAGGGGGCACCCAAACAGCTACAGAGATCACATGTAGCTAAACAAGAGGACATGAAGCATCAAATCATGGCGGCTTAAATCCAATGGACTCCAACAAGCATTGCATTCTATCCAGTCTTATCTGTGGGACCAGATTAGAGCCCTTCTCTACCAAATTAACAAACAGCATTGTCAATTCAGGCACATCAGCCAATAGAGGTACTCTAGAAGCATCATCACTGGCATGAGAGCAGGGGGGGGACCAAAACCACTAGGGGTTGTCAACCCCAAATTTATTGAAGCATTATTACTTATTCATGATATTTATCCTCAACAACAACATTGTTTGCCCTCGAAGATTGTCTTTAAAGTTAAAACAGTTTTGATAAGTAAAAGCTTGCACATAAACAAATAAGCTAAGGAAGGTAACAACCACCAAAAATGTCGTTGCCACCTTGAACTTTGTCGACCTAACATTTAGTTGCCTTTGAGTCTAATTACTCAAGCTCCTAGGGATTCAATAAGAGTATGCGAGCAACCCAAGCAATGCATCAAAACAATAGGGTGCCTAGAGTAAAAGGAATTAAAAACTTGGAATGGCATATGAAACTTATCCACCAATGATGATAAGGATTTTTCAATCATGTAAAAATCCATTTTTTATATGGAGACATTCAAGAATGGAAGTGCTTACACCGTAAAAACATTTGAATCAAGACCTCTCTTCCTACAGCCCTGTTAGGAAGAATTTAAATTAGCTGCTTATCCAATTTTCATTTCAGCCCACCTAATTATAACATCTGAAAGTTAAATAAGTGACATAGTCTAAGAAAGATAAGAAGCAAAGATTCAATTTGCATAGATAATGAATGTCTTTCTATGTAGGGAATAATCAATGTTTAGTAAGGGGGAGATGAAACAAAGTGAATATATATAAAGGCATGTCAGACATGTTTGACATATCTTCTATACTAATATATAGTTGATAAAGACTATAAATTTCCGCAAAAATGTTACCCAATATAGCTTTTCTAATTCTTGTTAGTTCTCAAATAAGTATCACTGTCATATGGTTTTTCAGATTCTCAACTAAATCTATTCATTTTCTATAATTAGACTTTCCATTTCCTATTAAAAATAGCTATAAAGGAATTAGGATATATGGCTGTTAAAAAGTGATGTAGCTTCACATATCTTCTCAAATGTTGTTATCTTTTTGTAAATAACTTTCAATTTCAATAAGGCTTTCATTTAGGTTAGAGTGTCATATGTCTTTATTTTCCTTTGCTTTGGTTCATTACTTTCATAACATGATGTTTCTACAATTTAGTATTTTTTCCATTGGATAATGTAGTGTCCTCAATTATATTTTTATTTTTATTTTTGATAATTTCACAATGAATATGCACGAATTCTTAACACTTTTTGATCATTGAGATCCCGAAATGGGCAAGGTAAGAGCATATGGTGGAAGGATATAAATATTACTAAATTATTATGCTTTTTGATAGAAAGCCACAACTTTATTGCAATTACAAAATCTAAAAATGATTGGAACAGGGCTTTGGTAGAAAGCCTTCCAGAACAAAACAAATTTATAACAGCTATGGCAGAGAACCATACAGAGTTAGCACACCAAATCAGAGATATTCAATGCTGGAAATATGCATATACAGGAGTTGAAAAAATTACCCAGCAACTACAATAATCAATATAATCTCAATATCAGGCAAGGAAAGATCTGAAATTCAGATAAATTACCAGGAATAATGCTACAGATGGTTCTATAGCTGCTAATGAAACCCAATCTCAAGTTTGATTGTATGGCCACTCAATATAAATAGTAAATCATTAATAAAATGTAGATCCCAATCATATGGTGTGATTTCCTTGTCAAAGGTATCATAGAAAGCTCTAACAATGCATACAGCAGCAATTTGGAGCATAAAATATATTTCGACTCCCTTTTTGGAAGATAGTACACCAGCTACAAATAGACGATATATTCCTTGAAATGATATGCTTCCTTGTTGGAGGGTGCAACAACCAATAATATACTTTAGTAATCTTCTAACTTGGACTTGTATGACATTGTAGGGATAGTATGACAAACTTCAAAGAAACAGTACAACACAAAATATAATAAAAAAATCACTCCACAATATGTACGGTAGCCTTGAAGGCTGCATCAAAAATTTATATTGTACAACTAGCAATCAATATAAATATATCAATATAATATTAAAATATTTATAGTTGGAAAACTCGGACTCAGCAAAAACTTGCCAAGCCCAAAATTGACATGTCAGCAAAAACTCAGAAAACTCGGCAAAAAACTCGGGAACTTAAAAAAGTGCTTAAATTTCATTAGAAACAATTTTTTTGCAAAATTCAATGACAAGATGAATCCAATGAGTCCATAAATGAGTACAAAAGTGTTTTCTATTAAATTTGATTGACTTTAATGCAAATTGATTACAAAATCGCATTCTCATTTGAAATCTTGATGGCTGAAAGTCTAATATTCTGATACAAATTACAATAGATAGCTGAAAATGAAAATAGTAAAACTAGAAATAAATACTAAATACAACATTTTACATCTTCCTCTTCCCTAATTTAGTCAAAGCTAGGGAAGAGGTAGATGCTCTAGTCCTATGACTACGCAGTGGCTCCTAGGTTGGCATGGAAAGTTGTGGCTAAGGCTCAGCCACCATCTTGGAAGTATCTGGCTCTAGCAATGACTCCTCCTCATCCTCATGAATGTCCTCCAACCTTACATCTCTTGTTGCACCCACATCCTCCATTGCTTGTCTCTCGAAATCAAGAATCTCATCTATTGGAATTTCAATTCATACCTCTAGAATGCGAATTAGAAACGAATAGCTATGCACAATTAAACTGCTCTTCAAATTAGGAGGGGAGGCTTCCTCTTTGCTAATGATGCTTAAAAAGAATACTAAACCACTGCCACTCTTTTTATTCTCAGCTAAGAGCACAAGGTTATAAAATTCTTTGCATCGTAGCTGAGGTTTTCTCTTTTCAAAAACTTCAAACTACAACTAGGCCTAAACTATAGATGCTTCTGACAACTCAAGTAAACTCAAAGTTTGAGAGTCAGAAGTAAATGAGGAATAATTTGATTAACATAGAAACTTAAATAAACTTACTTCTAGATCACACCTGCTCATTGTACTTATAAGATGTAATTTGAAATAAAGACTATACAAGCAAAACACATAAGACAAGAAACTGAAAGATATCAAGAGAGTAAATCAGAGAAAAGAAGGCATAAGTTTTCATTTTTCTCAATTTCTAACAGCACTTACACTTCTGGGACAGCAGATTGTAGCAAAGACAAGATTACAATGTGCGATCAAACCCCAGATTACACTTGACACAAGTTGAACGATAACTGAACAACAATTTGCAGGAATACAGGCTTACAAATTAGCTCTTACAATAACAGTTAGAAAATAATGGGCAAGGCTGCCCTTATTTATACCAATGTTCCACGGAGTTTCAGGGATGGGGATGAGGGGACAACAGGGGATGCGTTTTGGGGATGTAGGGGCGGGGGGTCTAAGTTTGTGGGCATCGAGGGAGCGATGCGCTGAAATACATATAGTACTTGAAAAATTAATTATAAAAAGATGTATAACTGTAGAAGCCTAAGGAATAAGTAAAGTTTAGAGTTTAAACACATTGCAATGATTTCATTGAACTAGTGAACATTGAAACAGTGAAATTATGAAAATCAAAATGAAAATATACTTAATAGACATTGGAACGAGAACTAGATGTTTCATAATTTGAATTTCATAATCATGATTCATAATTACAATCAACAGTGTTCAAAGTTCAAAGTTCAAAAACAAAATGAAAATACTAAATAGTAAATGGCTAATGGCCTGATGCCTCTAATGAATCAATGATCTAATCATCCCCAAGCTCCATGTCAATCTCCTCATCATTGGAACTGCCAGACAGGGACCCCAAATGATCAAGCTCATCTAAACCAATACCAACCAGCCCTATCTATGTAGCATCCTCATCTATCTATGCTGGTTCTTCTGGCTCTACATCCCATTTGGCTGCTCGACTCTCCTTGTATGTAGTTGTGTTGCGGTCAATGAGACGCAAGGCACTATGTACAACCACAAGCTTCTTTGCCCTCCTAGAAGTAAGTTTGTTCCTCTTAACAGAGTGGATGAAGCTATAAGTAGACTAGTTCCTCTCAGCAGCAAATGAACTAGAAACCCGGGACAACAAACGAATGGATAGAGTAGTAATCAAAGATCTAGGCCCATGCATAGTCCACCACAACTTGGGGTCCTCCTTTGACATAGTCTCCAAATCTATCTTGGCTACCTTTGAATATCCCCAAAGAGTGGCAAATTTTGTCCATTCAGTACGAAGCGAGTTGGCCTCTATATTATCATACAGTTTGCCAATGGCCTTCATGAACCCTTCCTTCACCTCAACATCCTCTATAGGTGTTATTCTGTCGGGATGTGGCACGTACCACTTTGGGTTCAATGCATAGGCAGCCATGTGTAAGGGAGTGTTGAGCTTCTCCCATTTATGCTGAATGATTGGATGAATATGCTTGATGTAGAATTGCATTGTGGGGTCCTCTCGCATAATAGCCTTCATTTTATCAAGCATGGAATCAATGCACTCATATACCTCTCCAAAGGAAGGTGCATTAGAATCCCCAAATCTAATAACTGTGAAGACTGGATCAATGATGGAGACAATATATTTGGCATCAACCCAAAAGACATCATTCTTCACCACCTCCTTAACCCTCAACCCCTGCTCTTTCTTTGACTCAAGCCATTTGTTCCATTTTGTTGTCATTACCATTAGTTGCAATGCCTCTTGCAACTCAAGCATCCTCTCCAAGAGAATAAAGTATGATGCATACCAAGTCTCTACGGGGTTGAGGAATTCCTTCTTGGAGAAGGTCCTAAAAAGTGCATGTGAAGTAAGGTGATTGCAAATAAACATTTGCACATCTCTAGCGTCACTCACAATTGATTTGATCCAACTGATTTTACCCATTTCCTTAAGTGCATTATTCATGGCATGCACACAACGAGTCCACCAAATGTGTTTATAGGCTGCCTCAATCAACTTCCTTGCAGCTTTACACACATGGGCCACATTTGTCACTACCTGCACCACATTTTGTGGCCCAACCTCCTCTATAGCATCCTTGAGGATCTGAAACTGATAATGAGCATCCTTGCTATGCCCTAAACAATCAATAGCCCTAAAGAAATATGGCCCCGCTGTAGATGTGACGATGATATTGATGAGTGGATGATGCCTAATGTCTGTCCACCCATCCATGACTATGCTGCATCCACTTGTGACCCAGGTTCTCTTCATCTTCTCCATCAAAATATTAATCTTGGAATAGTTCTAATCCAAGATTGTTGTCCCCAATTTAGTCTCCCCTGGTGGCACATATGATGGTCCTGCCCTTATTATCTTTGACACAACTTCCTTATAATAAGGAGAGTGAGCCACATGGAATGGAATGCCATAGGCAAAGAAGAATTTTCCAATGCCATCATCTACCTCATCCTTTGCTTGCACATTGAATAAATCTGCCAATGGTTGTGAAGATTCCTTAGGTTTCCCCTTAAGCTCTGCTGTACTTGAACTTTATGGATTCAATGGCCTTAGACTCTACAAAATAGAAGTAGAAACTGCTGAAGTCTTACTACCCCTACTCCTTTGTGGCAAAGTAACATCTATAGGTACCTCATCCTCATTACAACCCCATAATTTTAACATTTCAGCCCTGTACTTCAAGTTATTTTCCACCATATTGCATACATCTACACCTTTTCCTCGAACAAGAAGAAAGTGAGCATTAGTTCTTGTAATGTTGCCAAACCATGTAAGTTCACAAATGTGGCACTACCATTTTCTAGTGCCCCCAATTGCCCCAGGCTTTGCTGCTATCTTAGATGCAAATTGTTTTAATGGTGATTTTGGATCAAAGGGGCCTTTGGCATATCATTTGAGGATTCGTAAGGGTCTTCGGTTTGGGCCATTCCTTGATGGTAGCAATCTTCTCCTCATCAACACTAACCCCGCTTGCATTTATTTTATGTCCCAAGTATAAGATCTCCTCCATGCCAAATTCACATTTCAAGGCTTTTGCACACAAGGATTCTTGTTCTAATATTTTTAAAGTTTCTTCAATGTGTTGCAGGTGCTCTTCCCACGTCTTGCTATAGATAAGGATATCATCAAAGAACACTAAGAGGAATCTCCGAAGTTGTTTGCGAAAAATGTGATTCATGCATGATTGGAAGGCGGTTGGGGCATTTGTGAGTCCAAATGGCATTATTAGGAATTCAAAATGTCCATAATGGCAACGGAAAGCTATTTTGGGGACATCTTTTCTCACTCTTATTTGGTGGTATCCTGACCGAAGGTCAATTTTGGAAAAGAATTTGAATCCGTGAAGTTCATCAATAAGTTCATTGATTTAGGGAATCAAATACCTGTTTTTGATGGTTTTCTTGTTTAGTGCTCTATAATCAATGCACATCCTTAAGGAGCCATCTTTCTTCTTTACTAGTACCACTGAAGATGCAAAGGGGCTAGAACTAGGCTGTATGTGCCCCATCTCCAATAGTCCTTAATGGTTTTCTCAATTTCTTCTTTGAATTTGTGGGGATGGCGGTAGGGGGTGGTGATAACTGGCTTTGCCCCTTCTTCTAACTCTATGGTATGTTCAAAACCACGTTTAGGTGGTAGACCTAGGGGA